>JABJVR010002389.1:0-17467 GCA_025773905.1 Chitala chitala
CCAGCCTTGGCACAGACAACAGCGGGTACTACAGGTCACATGAAGACACAGAGACCATCCTCAGGGACTTTAAATGTTAATGTGCCTCTACATTTGCAGTCAAGGTGTCACCTGCCTCGGGCCTAAAGCTCCACAGCCAGGAATATTGATCTCATTATCAGCTGGATGGTTTCAAATGCTGATTTGATTTATAAACCTGGCAGCTAAAATGGGTCTATACATCATCAGGCACGCCAAATTACAGAACTGTCTCATTTAGGGAGTTTTAATCCTATAATTACAGCACTCCTTTAACGTCTCCACGGACATTATAATCAAGGCTTTATTTCTGCGATGTCTTCGGCTGTATTTACATAGCCCGGCAAACTGTCCATTTAAAGAAATGGAGAGTGTACACAGTTTAAAAGCCTATCATCCTTCATCTCCTGCAGGAAGACACGTTTCTCGACAGTCTTTGTGTTTTAGTCGCACGCCCTGTTCTTCCTGGATATAATTTGAAAGTACCGTTGAAAAGGCAATTGTTTGCGGTCTGCTGACATCCCCATTGTTTACAGCAGCACTAAAAGCAATCAGACCTGAAGGGGCAATTCATGTACAGTGCAAATACAAGCAAGTTCACATTCGTTCAAATCACAATGCATAATGGGTATTCTTATAAATTAACGAGGGTTAATCATCAAAGGGCAGACTGAAAAACAGGCTACACAATTAACCCTGACATCATCGCCAGGAGCGAAGACAGAGGCCAAGTGTGAGTATTCAATTTAGCTACAGCTAGATATATCATCCTGGGAGGAACACTCACACACACACACACACACACACACACACACACACACACACACACACACACAACTCTATAGGCAAGAGGCATCAACACTACTTGCTGAGCAATTATGCTTCCTGAGAGGCTACTGTGGTTATTAAATAAGAATTTACTGTGTAGAAACACTATTCCCACAAGTCGCTGATATTGCCTACTCTAAATGATCAAGCAGTATTCTCTTGCACATTCTTTAATGCCTGTACATTATCTGATATATGCGATTTTAATTTAGATTGTGCAGAGCAGTACCATCACGTCTGTAGCAGGTGCTTTTGCAAGTCACATTATTCAGCCAGGTTAATTAAAAATGAAAGGACTGCAGGATTTTTCTTAATACTGTCTTTGTCCTTACTATTACTTTAATATTACATATTGCTTTGGTTTGTGTTTGTTATTACAAGAGAGTGATTGTTCCTTTGATATATGTACAATGTATGTAGTGTAAAATGTGGGCTATCCTGAGTCATTTATGCATAAAAAATTCATAATAAACAGGAAACATAATAAATAATTAAGTAATAAATTAAATAAACTGAGTTAACCTAGCTCTTCGGATTGGCCAGGTTGAATCATTTAGCAAAAGCTTTATCTGATTGTTAACTTTTGTCATTTAAAATTGCTTGCATGCAGTATTTAATTACAAAGTCCAAAGTAATTTTACATACATTATATAAGATCAAAGTATCAGGATATGATCATTTACAATTGGCTAATGGTGTATACACTATATGTGGGTCACTTTATATGGTGAACAGTTTTTCAGTTTATCCTAAGAAGGTATAAACAGGTTGGGATTGTACAGTTTGTACTCTGATCAACTGTTCATTGGTTATCTGTTTGCACACAGCTGGATAAATTTGGCAAGAAGGCCTTAAAACTGTTGAACACATCTTTTTTCAATACACTTTTTGAAAAAGTGCCGACTACCTATTTCATAAGACTGTCCTAAAACGTAGTTAAACTATGATTACATGTATAGGTACATCTGTAAACCAAAAATAAATCTAATAAAAAATATTTGAGTGAAGTCAGAGAAGGGTATACTGGGCTGTCTGTATATATACATATGGTATATATGGGTATGGACAAGACATCTGAAAATTCATAACTGCACAATATATAATAATCACAAATTTACCAGAATATGCAACATTTATGTGATGGTATAAAAGTAATGATAACAGTTCATACTCCACACATCCTACGCTGTACCTACTTCAGTACTATTTCTGGGTTTTTCATAACAAACTTAAGTCTAACATTTCTATTTCCTTTCCAAGAATTTAAAGCTGTTTTATGTATTGTCTCTGTGTCAACACCCTCCCCCTTTCTCAAACACTTTTCTTTTTTAAAGAGGCACACAAAGATGCTCGTTTCAGAAGATGCTGAGCATTGCATTGCAACGCAGGTCAAGAGAGCCAATAACAGGCAGCTGAACAAGTTATTGCAGTCTAAAGGCAACCGAGCTCTAGACACATTTAGTAGCAATGTAGAATAAGCAAAACTGAATGTCTGACTTGGTAAAAAACACTGGAAAACATGCCACATATAATAAGGTAGCACTAAAAATGTGCATCATTCAAAAAAAGATACAATGCATACACAATGATATATGTTAGTGGTTTTGTTTGTTTGTTTGTTTGTTTATTGCAAATTCTGAAAAGTCTAAGCCACCTTTTAGGGTCCAAGTCCATAAAACATACTTTTGATGGAGCCCCAGTAACAGATTTTTTTTTCATTTGCAGCATGAGGGTTTGAAGGCTGGAAATGATCTTATATCAGGAACTGACTTTTATTTCTTTGGGCTCCCAAGCAAAAGAGACTGAGCTCTTCACTGCTGTTCACTCTTTTTGATGTGGCACAGGGGTTCGGTTTGAAATACATTACTAGCATAACAACCAGACATCCCTCTTCCCAGGTAGAAATTAAAAGTTGTTTTTGAGATTTTAACATTTGCTGACAAAATCTTAAATTTCTTGTGTACATTTTTGCGAATCCTGACTTTAAGTGAATATCAGTGTTTATCAACGAGGTACACTTAAATTTAAAAAGTAAAAAAGTTGCTAATGAAGTGATAAATTTTAGTTTCCAAATCAAACATGTTACAACAGACGCAGCAAAAAGACTGGTGTTCTGAACAGAAAAACAAAAGGTCATCTGATCAAATGATGAAAGTCAGTATTACATCAAGTTTTCAAAGTAATATTCCGTGTTTTCTTTTGACAGGGTACACAAAGCACTACAGTGACAAAGGCAGTTGAAGGATAACTGGGCGTAAGATAAAAAATATCTAATAACACAACAGCAAAGCAAATAAGAACGAGTCAACAAAGCACTGCATGGAAACTGTGGTGAGGCGTGATTGTCGCAGGCAGAATGCTTCAGATGTGCCCACTCATGAGAATAGAACAAAAATATCTCACGCTTACCAACACATTGTATATACACTCAAATAGTCTCACTCAGTACTCGCTCATCGGTTATTTGCTAAGTATGCAGTCCATGCTTGGGTCTGAGAACTCTTATCCTTTCTGCTTTTATGTAGTCTTCTCATCTTATTGCTGTGTTGTTTGTCTGACATATCTTTGTTTTTTGGTGTATGTGGGTTTGCTTATTTTCTCTAGCGTTTCTATGCCTAGTGTTTTCTTTTTGTTTTACTGGTGCTCTGCAATCTCAGTAGTCTGGGTGATCTCACACTGCCTTTGAGTTCTTCTTTTGTCCGTGTGTAGCTGTCATCACAACACAAAATGCTTAAAGCAAAATATTTTGCAGTGCTTCAATCCACCCAACCTTACCCACTTCAACTGCAAGTCAAAATTCAACACAGTATGTTTTCAACATGTTATTTTCTATGCATTGCTTCCGCTCATGGTTAATATGTGTACAAAAGTACATTATATATCAGATTTAAAATGACAGACTTACAATAAAAATTGCTTTTACAGTATCATGCTTTATAGCAAATTCTTAATTACACTCAGTCTGAATATTATTAGCTACATGGAAACACCAATGTAGAGAGAAGGGTTGGTATGCAAAGGCTCCACCTCCCCTACCCCCGATTTTGTTTTGTTTATTTGCAACGGAAACTTTGGTAATTTTCATCTGCACCCAACCCACCCTCCACTCCAAATGCAACTTTAAAAAGAGGCACAGCCAATAAAACAATCATTACCGCACCAGGTGACACAAACAGTAGTGGCACCATTGTGTCACCCCATGAAAATCTTTGACCAGCCTTTGGCAACCTCACTGAAAATATTCTTCTGGTTCTCCTACTGACATGCATAAGCAGAAACCTGTGTGCATGAAGTTGTAGGGATGCCAGTGCTGAACGTAATGTCTCTCTGTCTTTTCAGTTATGAGTAAAGAAGCAAAACCATGTCATTTACTTATATGCATTTGGGGGGGGGGCACCATATGTTAAGTGTGAAGTTTTTTTATTGCAATATTTCATTCAAACACCTACCACACACTCCTCCTGAACAGCAATGATGGATTTTAACACTCTTTGCAAAGAAAAAAACTCAAAATCAGCATTTGTAACTATGGGTCCCTCCTGGGCGTAGATCATTTAGGCATGTTGAAAGAGGAGAACATATTAGATCTAAAGCTGAACATGACATTATCCGTTTCACACAAATAGTATGGCATGTTCGTGTTGTCTGTGACTCACATTTCTCTGTATAAATGGGAATGGAGACGGATTGGTTTTCATGGCCAGAACAATGACGTCCACTCAGCCATGAAACAGGTGATAAAAGCAGATGTTAAAACTGTCTAACAATCCCCAGAGGGAAACCCGTAACTCGTTTCTCCTCTATATTCCTACTGAACATACAAAGTTTAATCCCACATGTTTCAAAGAGGGCAGCCGGATATAGGTTACTCACGGTGTACTAAGACCTGCATTCCAATGTTGCCTTCCTTCTTTTTTCTTTATGACGTTATTGTGATGTGTAATAACATGCTCAGATGCAGCACTGAGGTGTTTGCTTATCAGAGCCTTGATGTCAAATATCTGGCACTGACTTTCTTAAACATAAATACAATGTACAATGATGCTGTTGTGCGAAGCTTATCATTTATGACTTTGGATGTGCTTCTCTGCACGTTTTGTGTCCTCCCTGTGTCCTGACTCGACCAGTTTGGTGTTCCTTCTGAGACTTCAGGCTCACCACGCAGTTGAAGAAAAGCCTAAACGTCCTGGCACTCCATCAAGAGAGACTGAATTGGCCTCAGTTTAAGAAACTGAAGATCTTCAATTCTTGCTCCTTACGAGCAAAGTGAGATGGCAAGCATTGAGCCGCCTTTGGGCCAAACGCTGGAGAAACGCTAGCGATCTCCTCAGTACACTTCCTTTGCAGACCTCATCTAACCAATGGTCTGCTGGGACTTCTTGCACACAGCCTGGACAGAGCAGAGATGGAGCAGCCAACTGTCCTTGTCCATCATCTGCTGGAACAAGTTTGACTTTTAGTCATACTGTACAAGCAACACGCCTTACAGACTTTCTCTGGGGAGGCAGCAAATAATATCTGACAGCTATTGCTGACTTCTGTGCTTAAAACAAAGCAGCTAATCCCAGCCCAGGTGTTACTGAACACTAGGCAAGCTTGTGTTGATTCTGCTTCTCTCCATCACCTTGGGAGGGACCAGATTCCTCCCATCTGAAGGTCCAACCAAAGGACAGATATTCCACCATCTCTACAGGAACACTACAGACTGAGCCCAATTTCTCAGTATAAATACATCTGACTGGGCACATGTTCACGCATCCCGAATCGAGAGCACTGCAGTCAAATCGATTACAGACATACATTTTAAATTTGTGTGCAGCAGAACAAACACTTAAGAACAGAACCAGGCTTTGCTGGAGCTGTCTAGCACCGTGTGTATGCGGGGGCAAACTATAAACACAAGGAAGCACATTTAGAAAGTCTGGCATTTACAGAACTGTCAATGTCAAGCACATTATATCACAAAGTGCACTTAAGCAATTATGACGTGACATGTCTATTGCTCCAGCTCTCTAATGTGGAGTCTCATAAAGATAAATCACTTCCACTTCAGCGGTTTTAATCAGTCATAAACAGAGCTGGTTTCTTTAAAAACTCCTACTTTCTGTTACTTTCCTTGTACTTAAAGTGGGATGTTTTACAGTGCATAGATATCAGTGAGCCTCATACCAACGTAAGCCGCTTTACATGTATTTCAGCAGTTTTTATTAGCTTGTTTTTCTATGGCTGGTGGTGTGGTGGTACCATCATCTCACACCTCCTGGCCTGGGGTTTGATTCCCGCCTTAGGTCTGTGTACACGGAGTTTGCAAGTTCTGCCTGTGCTTCATGGGTTTTTGCCAGGTTCTCCAGTTTCCTCCCATAGTCTGAGGACATGCAGGTTTGGTTGATTGTTGTTTCCAAATTTGGCACCCTGCCCTGGGTGTCCCGTGCCCTGCGCCTGTTGGGATGGGCTCCAGGTTTCCCACGACCCTGAATGGGACCAGCGATTTAGAGAATGGAAGTACGGATGGATGTCTTTTCACGTTATAGCATGCTGTTGTTTTAATTAAGGCATCTCTCTCTGAAAGGAGGTTGTATTCAAACAAAACAAAAATGAACTCTGATGTCTCCTCTTTCACCAACATTTCCCCTGGATATCTGGGTATCAGACTTTCCTGTAATGTATTCGCAAAACATTCAAATGAAGTAACAGTGAATGCCCTTCTATGGTAAACCTCCTGTGCTCAGATAAAAACAAAGACGCTGCTGATAAACCAAGTCACATAAGGTAGGTAAAACAAGTAACGCACTTTTCATTTCATTTCATTTCATACAGCGGTTGTATAAAATGTTTGTGGTCCCATTCATTCTGTTTGGCCTCCTGTGACCTCAGTGAATCATCATGCACATTAATGTGATGTATTTAGAAGTCTAGGATTCCAGCCAACCAGGTCCATAAAATCCAGTTTAATGCTCTGCATATGACGTGCCAGTGGAAGGCCTACAGCTTGTATTGTATAAGCTACCTTAAAATATGTCCTCAGTGCCTTCTTGTATTGGGGTGTGGAGGGGGGGGAGGTTTACCCCCTGAAATTCTGCTGGATCTGCACTCTTCCTGTTGACTGTTACATTTATGGCCTCTCATAAAATTGCTTTACACCATCCTCTGCAGAACACACAGTTGATACATCATTCTGCTAACTTTCAATGTAACTCTTAACTTAGCAAAAACCAAGTCTAGTCACATAAAGAATTTATGATGTATTTTATTACTTCTGGTAACTTTAACTTTATATCTGATGCCTATGCAATAAGAGCATAAGATACTAGATAATGCATGCAATTTGCTGTATTTTATAAAGATTCAAATTAGTGCCAATCTGAAAATTACTTCTGGAACTACAACTCAGTTTTACGGCATGTTTTACTTAAATTATATAGATGAAAAAGGTGTACTGCTATCGTTTACATATATGACTTTATAATAATTATTATAATTAATTTATTATAATTATAATAATTGAAACAGGCAGCATGTACTGTTTGTGTGTTAAGCATTTGCCATGCACGTGAACACTGATTGGTTTGCATGGCTGTAACAGGTTTAGGAGAAACAAGTTAGACATTGAGGAAACCAAGAAATATTTTAAGTGTACAAGTGAACAACTATAATTACATATCTTTTAAAAAATAAAATGCAACTATTATTACAAGAGTGTATGTTATATACAGGAATACCATAAAGGGGTTGAAACCTAGGAGGATTCCACAGATCCCTGACTGAGAGGGGACCTCGAAAATTAGACCCTACCATCTAAAGTAATATCTTTCATGGGGCCCAAAATCTCTAGAGGTGCTACTAGCAATGTATCTCTGTCTACAGACAAAACATTAATTTGCTATTTAACCTTATTATGTAGCAAATGTGACCAGAACAAAAACAGAAACTCTTATAAACACTTTGGTGCTGAAAGCGTTGTGTCAACACTAGTAACTGTTGTGCAGACACGATGTTTCAAATGCTTGTGTTCCAAGCTTCACTGTTTCACAAGCATTTACACTAAGTGACATTACTGCATTTTCTGTTCACTGTACGGCATCTTAAATCACTTTTTGGGGGAAAAAATGGTTAACGAAAGGTCTCCGTGCCGAGATAAAACAATTTTACAGCCTCGTCTTGGTTTCCTTGTGAAAATGAAATTCAATTTATTTTTTTCTCAAGCAAAACAATGTTAAGATATGACATAAATTATTCATGAACGTAATTCATTACATTATTTTTTTTTTCATAGCGCTGAAGTTGGAAGAAGAAAGTAGCCGAAGACCTTTTATGAACATTCAAATGATGATGTTATCTTTGACAACGAAATATCTTTATCACTGGTAAAACCACCGCTTCCAAATGAAAACATTAGTCGCACGATTTTCATTTAAGCTGCTCACACAATGTATAGATTTTGTTAAACAGAAATGCATGAAGTACTTGTAAAGTTTATAGAATTAATGTCTTTCATGACCTAGACTACTGGCACTTACGCTGGCTACTGGCATGATATATATTTATACAACACATCCATGTTTGTTCTTTCCTCCTGTGGGAAGCGGTGGGCAACCACACGTGGTGCCTAGTGCTGTCGTGCTCAAGGATGAACTTGGCAGCTGGTACAGGATTCAAATGGGGAGGCTTCCGTATCCCAGCCTCTACCCATTGAGCCATCAGGCCACTATGTTCTTAAAGATTTTATAAATTTATAAATGTAACTATATTCTTATTTTTTTAAGTTAGAAAAGCAGTGTCCCTTCTAAAAAAGGTGCATTAATTTAGCAAATTCATGTCACCAACATACCATTTCTTACATTAAGTACAGAGGATCAGTACATTATGCCGTACGTTTGTATTAAAATTTATGCACAGACCCTCACTGAATATTGTTTTAATGGAAAGGCAAGACATTCTTTTATAAATGCTTGCATTGTTCAGAAATGTTAAATTATGAGTTGTGTATATGTTAAAATGTCAGGATGGAACAATAATTATTTTACTAAGGTTCTTTTAAACACTTTTACAGGAAGCATACATTTTTAAAACACGTTGCTGACATTCTTTTTTTTAATTCCCAACTTACGGTTCCTGGTAATTATTTGTTAAAGAGTTAAAAATTATATTTCATAAACACAATTTTTGCAAATCCATTTGGATTAGCATGGAGTGCAAGTATTAATCTTAGAAGTCCTCACGCTAAACTACCATTGCAATCACGCAGCATTGTGCTTGCAATTACAAATCGCAGTGTTTCTTTTAAAAGGCAAAACAGCAGATCTCCTATTGAATCGTATGAAATAGTGCTCCAGTTGTGACTGAAGGAAAAGCAGATTAATATTCCAGCACCATCTCCCAGCGGGCTGAGGGACTGACAGAAACACCATTAATACTTCACAAAGAGCTGAAAACTTATTGTGGAAAGTCGACCGGGGACACATTAATAACGGAAAGCCATAACGACGTTTTGGAGACGAGACAGATTTGCAGATCTTGGCCGTGACAAAGCATGTGCTCGGGCGCTTATCTCCGGTGACACCAGTCATTTCCACACAGAATTCCTCCAACAGCGTCGCTTTGGTGATCACTGCACGCTGTTAATTAATAACAAACTTCAGAGGTGCCAGCCGTTTGCTGGCATCAAGATTCAGTAATGGTTCTTCATTCAGCACGTTGCAGTGCCCAGGTATGCAGGCACCGCAGTAATAAATGCCCCACACTTTGGTTTAAATGTGGCCTTATATCATTTAGTCAAGTTCTTCGGAAATCCAACAGGTGTGCCGCTAACCGACAAATTAACTTAACCTAGATCATACTGTTTAGGGCTGATGGGGTTTCACTCAAATGCCAGAAGGTTTGTACCAACCCTGAGTTTAAGGAGGGAGGAAAAGCCTGTTTGAAAGCAAATCCACTCCAGTCTCTTGTGTGGACCACAAAAACAGAGATGCCTGAAGAGGTGTAGCTAATCTAACAAAGAACCTTATTCAACCATAAGCAATTTCATTATGGTCTATTAAAGTTGCTTTCAACAAAACCAGCCACTGTAACAAATGGTGCGTCGATCATTCTGGTTCTCTTTGCTGTTTAAAATAGGAAACTATAGCATCCCACCCTTTCAATATAATGTATGTTTCAAATGAATGCACCAAGAAGCCAAACGGGACATCCAAATGAATAGGAGGGGTGAAATGACCATATGCAACCCATGCACTCCCAATTTCCCATGTTAGCATTTCCAGCATGTCTAAAAAAAGAAGAACATAATAGAAAATACCAACCACTCCAATCCTCTCCTTACTTTTTAACTATATTTTAATTTACAAAATGGTTTCTCTTACAATGGTTACCATATAAGAGTAGGACTGATCACTACTTTTTTGTAAGGATCGTGCTTTAATAAGATTACACTGAGCTTGCAGTCGGAGCTTGTCTCGTATTTACTGTTTTGCGTGAGGGCTGAGCAGAGCAAATGTCTGTGCGCCGCCTGCTTGGCTCTCTGCCTTTGTGCAGGAATCGCCCGTCATGACCCGCTGGTCTGCTTTGTTTAACTCCACACAAACACATGGAGCGGCAAAAAATGGCAACAGGGAACAATGCAGGAAGGAGCAAAACAATGAGAAGAGATGCAAAGAAATAAACTGGAAAGGTGAGCTGGACTCTGGAACATGGTGATGAATGTTTAAAAATGCAGTTTCAATTATGTTATACTACACAATGTGTAATGTGTTAAAGTTGAATGCAATTAATTTCCTGTATATGAAGGCATTACTTTTGTAAATACAAGAGGACATCCAAGTGAAAATACTGACACTGCCCTGTTACATCTTTTTTAAAAAGTTCCATTTTGAAGGTTAATTTTATTTACAGAAATTTAAACCCAGCTAATGGGTGATAATCTCACACTGATGCTAGGTGCTTTTCACTCTTTGCAAAGTGTGTGACTTTTCACCTTTTGCTTGCATGAAGTCCACGGTTAACCTTAAATTGAATTCAGTGTGTTGTGGGTAGCCTTGTTTTTCACGAGAGTACAAAGAACAGAAAATACTGATGTGTACAAACATTTTCTGCAAAAACCGAGCTCCTTGAGAGAGGCTGGACTCTTCAATTCTGGAGTTGCACATGGTGAGAGGCAGCGGGCTGGGGTAGGCTTGCTCATAGCTCCCCAGCTCAGCGGCCATGTGTTGCAGTTTTCCATGGTGAACGAGATGTTTCCCTGCGCCTTCAGGTAGTAGATAGGTATCTCTCTGTTGTTTGTGCCTACAGGCTGAATAGCAGTGCAGAGTACCCAGCCTTCTTGGGATCTCTGGAAGGGGTGCTGAAAGGAGGCCCGACTGGGGACTCCATTGTTCTACTGGGGGATTTTAGGGCCCACGTGGGCAACGATAGGGATACCTGGAAAGGCATGATTGGAAGTAACGGCCTCCCCGATCTGAACCCGAGTGGTGTTTTGTTATTGGACTTCTGTGCTAGCCACTGTTTGCCCATAACGAACACTATGTTCAAGCATAAGGGTGTCCACCAGTGTATGTGGCACCAGATCACCCTAGGCTGGAGGTCAGTGGTTGACTTCGTGATCGTGTCGCCCGACCTCTGACCATAAGACTTGGACACTCAGGTGAAAAGAAGGGCTGAGCTGTCAACTGATCACTACCTGGTGGTGAGCTGGATCTGATGGCGGAGGAGGAAGCCAGACAGATTTGGCAGATCAAAAAACGTATTGTGAGGGTTTGTTAGGAAGGCCTGGCTGAACCCTCTGTCAGAGGGGTCTTACCAATAACAGGAAGCATTAGATTTTATATTTAACTTTTATTATATTTGCATACATCTATTATTTTAGTGAATGATTTGTCTTAAATTATTGCAACGCTATTAAATATATTTACTTTTTAGAATCAAAAAATTTACACAATAGCAAATTATGGCTGTTTTGGCACTTTATTAGTATGGACAAGGTTTTTTTATCAACTATTGCATTTTATTAACATTAACAACAAAATTAATAAATAAAAATAAGGGAAAATATGCCCTTCTATGTGGCATACAGTGTTTTTACATCAGTCAAATTGCACTTCAATATAAAACACTGAAAACCAGCTGCCTGTAGCACATTTCTGTTATATGTAATGTTATATAACCAAATTATTTGGCATTATTAAACTACAACCAGCGTTGCTTGACGTAACAAAAATGTGAAAATAAATATGATTCCACAGTTCAACTGCCAGAAGATATTAAAGTGTCGTATATTGCTGCAGGAAAGCAATGCCTCATTTTTTTTCTCACATGTGAAAAATCACATGTGAAGACAGGCGACGCAATCCCAGAACGTCATGGATATATAAGGAATGTGTGAAATATGAACCATGAGTTTGACTTGAATGTTAAACTACAATAACAATAATAATGTCAGAAATAGTTAGGGTACTTACATATGCTGGTTAGCATGTCTGCTATTTCACTCTGCTGCAAGAGAGATAAGAGGAAGTAAATTAAGAAAAAATATGAATATTTCACATGGAGTTACAACAGTCAAAAAACACTTTAAAAACTTAGTGATGGTAAGAAATCGGGACAGTATTCTTACAGTGTTAATCTCATAGGTGTTTACATAACCACGCAAATCAATCAGGCCAAGACTTTCCAAAACTGAAGAGATAGACTGAAAAAAAGACGATCGTTTTTTTCCTGTTTTTCATAATAAAAAAATAAAAAAACTGAAGTATACAATTAATAATAAAAGAACATGTTACTTTTGTATTTCTTTTTAAGTTCACATTCAATTTGCGTATACTACACGCGCGCGCGCATGAAGATCTTCAATGGCTTCCGTTGGCTCAACGAGGAATATTTTTGAACCTCTTTTTATGATTGTAAAAAATATATATTGTTTTTTAAATTTATAATATTTAATCATTTTACTCTGTAAGCAGTCCCTGTCCCTGACCAAATCAGCAGTCTTGCAATGGATCTGAGGTAACACAATTATCAATGATGTACGAATGTTTGAGTGTGGTACCAGCGTTCAGCAAAAGCAATTCTGATTACGGATATAACTGTAGCACTTTGTGTTTAATAATTAAACCCGAGACTCACCTCATTTGACAACAAATATAAAGTTGAATATTAATGTCTTTTTAAAGTATGCATACTGTATGTCACAGCAATAAATTTGGTTTCAACATAGCCCTAACACATAATTGTTATGTGTTCGGGCTATGTTGAACAAAAAGCTCATATTTGCAGTGCAAATATAGATTAATAATACAGTGTTGTACTTTATTATAAACACTGTGCTATATTTTCAAACTTCTGTTAAAGGCAACCCACTTGAATTCAGTTAAGGCTTATCTACATTCCAACATAATCACCCCAAAAACTCTTACTGACGTCATTATCTGAGAGACTAACACTGCTGTGTGTAAATGTGGGTTTTCTTAAAAAGCACTGGGTGTGAACTGACATTGTTTTGTACCATCCATTTAATTAATTAAATTGATTTATTTATGTATTTGGACGTTCCTAGGCAAGGGAGCCATAAAGGGGTTGAAACTTAGGACGATTCCAAGGGCCAGTGACTGACAGGGGGCCTCAAAATTTAAACCATAGCAAAACATTTTAAAGCTCTAATTTAATATCTTTAATGGGGCCCAAAATCTCTCAGTCTTGAGTCTGCGAGCACAAGTTCAAGTCAGGACAACTGACAGGAACGAAGACCAGGAGATCATCTAGCAAACCTGAAGCCTTACACAGGGTATTAAGAGAAAGCACACGTTACACCTTAGTCTAACTATTCCATTAAACTTTCTATGAAATAGCATGGTTACCTTGCATTGTAATACAACAGCAGCTCCAAGTTATAAGCTTAGATAAAATACTTGAACCATTCTTAATTTACAGAAGATAATTGTCCTCTGAGAGTTTTAATGTATTTTAAACTTTAACAAAAGAAAATTAATGCAAGGTATTAAAGGATTGCGAGTAACGTGATCTCCTAAACACGGAGAGGCGAGGCCCAAGAGTCACACCTAATACTTCGGGATTGTCTCTGGGGAGCTAAACATTTATTCACTGTCAAGTTGCAATTAAAATGTTTGAATAATACATCAAGGCCCGGTTCACCAAAAGGAGTTCAGATGAGCCGACATTTTGTCAAGTCACCTCACGCCTCATATATATGCAACGCGTTGCTTCAGCCCGTTCTGTAACTGCGGATCTCCAATAGTAATTTCGACTCATAACGATCTTTCTTTGAATAAAAAGACGTTATTAGTGGTCAATGTGCATCCATATTCTTCCCCCTCATCCCTTATGTCACGGACTCAGTCTGTGAAATATTGATCAGAACATTACTTAAGTCTCAAATGACATGAGATGAAGTGAGTGGAGAAAAATCGTTAAGCGCCCTGAGGGAATTTCACAATGGAACAAAATTTAAATAAATGTTACGGTTAAAACTATGTCCCCTCTGGTGGTCCAGAGGTTTTGTATAAATGCAGCCTGGCTCTACCCAGCATCAGAATGCAGGATAACAAGAAGTACAAAGACTCTTGATGTTCAGATGTCCATCTTGCTGTAATGTCACTATGGAATACCCTAACGCAAGCCTACACAGGGGCATCACGCAAAATTTGAGGAGACAAAAAATTCTCTCTCTCTCCCTCCCTCCCTCCCTTCCTTCCCAACCTGACAAAATTAAACTAGTGGGGCACTTTTACTTCACAAAGAGTTGAAAACTTTATTTATTTATTTTCAGAGAAACTATTTAGCTCTCTGTCCTTAGTGCACTTCACTTTCACAGAGAAATTGTGAGATTTTTCAGGCACAATTTGCAGATTATTGTGTGACTTTACTTTTGCAAACAAAGAGGCGCAGGAAAGCTGTCAAAGAGCTTGTTTCCTGTCCCGTACAGTGGTGTCTTCAGGTAGCTGGAGAGCCAGCTGTTCTTCCACATTCCAGCAGAAGCATCTCCTGAGTCAGTGAGTTTATCACCTGGAGGTTACTGCAACTCTGAAGTATTGATGGCATGGTACTATATGTTTAGTTTAAGATCGTTAATTTGGTGAAACTTTAGTTAGGTCCCATTTGATGAGCTGACATTATTGTCCAGGGTGCTTCTCTTTCCTCCCATTCACCCAGTAGCACCTGGGACAAACTTCAATGATCTTGCAAGCATGAACTGGACAAATCAGTTTGGCAAAAATTAGAAATAAATAACAGGAATGCAGCTCTGATTATATAAATTCCCACATTGGTGGGCCTCCCATTCATCCGTGTGTGTGTACACGTGTATTTGTGTTTTAGCCCTGTTTCTTCATGCAGTCTTTCCGCCAACTATGATGTCTTTCCTGTTGAGTTTTCGTCTGTCTCAGTCCAACCTGTGAAGCTGCCTGCTGCTTTGCGTCCTGACCATGCCCGCTCTGCCCATGCCTGTCTCAGCAGACACAGAACCTCTCTCCGATTTCCCCAAGTGAGCTCAGCTTGTGTCATCCTGACCCACTGCTTTGTACCACCCTCCCTTCCACAATTATCTTTGTGTTCAGAAAAGTGCTCGCAGAGATTACAAACGCATTTTAAGTATTTCAGGTGGTTTTTTGTAACTTTCGGCTTTGGGAGAAGCTCTGTTTGAAAGTTTCTTTGCACTTACGCCACAAGCTCATGTATTCTCTGAAGTCCTAAAATGTATTTTGTGTTTCTTAGCCAGGAGAATTTCAGCTACATCTTAATATTATGTTGCTGAGCTATTATGCCCTCCCTGCTCAGACCTCCCTATGGGTTTACCATTTCTGCAGCTCTGTGTGCTTTCAAATTTGCCATTGAGCTCATAAATCTAGAGACAAATTTAGACTTACTGAAAATGGAACTGTTGTGCAGTTTCAGTCACACACTACAGAGCAGTGCCATGTGCGTGTCCTTTGAGGGTCAAAGGGTAACCCCTGGGAAATAGAAGGGGGCCGTTATGTCATTTCCCGGAAGTTGCTGGTGGGGGGACCAGGGGGGTGTTCAGTCACTCCATGTTACATTATAACCGGTAAATCTAGGAATCTAGGACACGTCTCCATGTGCAAAGAAGCATTTCCTGTATCACGTGTGTCCTTGGGGTTGCCAGGCACACGTTACAGTAACTGGTGCTAAACCCTGGCTGCTCCAAGGGAAGCAATCACCTTCAGAACCCTTACATATGGCTTAAACCAGAAAGTAAAAGGTAGCCTGGTTGTACACTCTGCTTTTCTAAAGCAATCTCCGAAATCGCTGTTTGCTTATTCTTGGGCTTAGAATATTGAAGTCACCCGGGGATATTTTTTTTTTGTGAAAAGCAGAAAGTCCTCATACCCGAGTCACCTGTAAAAATCGGATCTACCTGTGCACCTACGGGGATGTGCATTGTGATGAATTTTAATAAGCAAATATTTGTAAAAGCAAAAGCACAGATATTCGGTTAGCCACAAAAAACTGAAAAAAGGTTCACCTCTAGTCTGCACACGTTATCTGAGATGTACAAAGATATACTTCTAGTTCATGTGTTTTCAAGACAACTCATTTCTACTCCCCAGTCATCTTTTATGTAATGACAGGTTATTGTCGCGAAGGGCTCCATTGTTAATGCACTCCAAAGGCATGTTGTGATTGTCACGTACTTCGTTGTTGGAGTTTTTCTTTTTGTGGCTGGCACCAGGTCTTTAAAACGCGTTTCTGCCTTCTTAGTTATGGCTTCTCAGAAGGGTACATTATACTGTGGCTCAACATAATCTAGCCGCTCTCTAAAACCCTCCCCTTCAACAAAGCTCTTGGGCAATATATCCTTCACTGACATGTTTGCGATCAGTCCTGATATTTTTTTCCCGCTTAGACTCTATCACACTTTTTAGCTGTGCTACTAAAAGCAGTTATAGCCAGTTGCTTGTCTGTTGATTCAAGTGTTTTTGCAAGATGCTTCAGTTCCACAGTTAACAGTCCCACTTTATTCTGACTCATTAGCGAGCACCAATTATGTTGCTAAAGGTGTAAGTGTTGCGTTAGCTGAGTTTATTACTTGTGTTTTGTAATCTCACCACTGATCCTGCGCAGGTTTGCAGGAGACCTGGAGCTCTTCCCAGAGTACCCCCCAGGACAGGACATCAACCCATCTCGGGATTTTATTTAATTTATATTATATAAATATTTTTATTTAAACATATAACGTTTTTTTTTTCCTCAGTTTTATAATCAGAGGCAGTAATAGGCAACTTGTCCAATGTCAGACACTGGAAATGAGTGTGATTATAAATACATAAGGAGAATGACAAACCGCTCGATATGACAGCAGTTTCAACAAGGCAGATGAATAGGTACCACAGAGCATAGTCAGCAGTTAAAGGTTTGAAGGACTAGTTTTGTCCTCTCAGACTTTCTGATGGGAAACAATTATGATTGACTTGTAGTTCGCTTATGTGATCGAATGAATTCTTTGAACATAATTGGTTGTTGGCCATGTCTGATTTTCACAGTGTACATTTGATGTACAACAGAACCATCTAACAAATTCCTGATCTGCATGGCTATTCTGTAGCCAGGGGGGGGGGGGGGGGGGGGGGGGGGGGGGGGGGGGGGGGGGGGGGGGGGG
>JABJVR010002390.1:0-17465 GCA_025773905.1 Chitala chitala
AGAAGAGGAAGGCCAAAGAGGAGGTTCATGGATGTAGTGAGGGAGGACATGAGAGAGGTTGGGGTGACAGAGGAAGCATTGCTTGTCAACACGATGGTTTTATTTTTTTCTTTCCTTTTCCCTTCCAGACCAACAAGGGAGATGAACTGTCTATCCGCATTCAGAGGATGCTGGGTAATTATGAGGATGTACGGGAACTTGCAGGGAACGTCTCCTACCAGACTCCAGACAGTGCGCCAAAGAGCCTCCAGCCCTCGCCTTCGTATGGCTCGGCTAACCACACGGACAGGTCGCAGCCTCTGTTTCAGAACGCTCAGTTGAAGACATCCCAGGCTGAGGCAGCCAATCACAGCTCAAACAAGCCCCACATGAAAGCCCCCCCTCCGCAGTACAACCAGGTCCCTTTCCAGTACAATTCGTCGTCTTCGAGCCGTGGTCGCAGCAGCCCCGACTGCACTGGGATGAGCCAGGGGTCGTCTGAGCTCAGCGAGTGCCTTAGCCACCCTCCAGGACTGCCGGTCCTGACCCCTCCGGCAGAACCCCTGTCTCCCCTCCATTCCAGTGACGCGAGCGACACCGATCTGAGGGATGACGGTAAAGACCGCCCACCCTCCCGCCGCAAGACTCCCAGGCGTCACAGATACTCCGGCCGTGAGGACGAGCGCTACCTAGACACCCACGTGGACATTCCTGCTCAGTTTGAGGCAGCCTCACTGCCGTCCCAAAACTTTCCCCCTTCTCTGCGCACCAAATCTAGCCTGATGATGCCTCAGAAGCCCACGGCCTACGTACGGCCCATGGACGGGCAAGACCACATGCCCACCGGGTCTCCACAGCTCAAGCCCTCCCCAGACAACTTTCACAGACTGTCTTATGAAAATGTGCCTGACTTAAAAAGCAATGCAAAACCCAGCCTGGAGAAACTGAAGATCTCACCTCGTTTAGCAGAGGTAGGCCTTTCTGTTTGTGTACCCCTGTACTTGTTGCCATGGTTTTAACTTTTGTGTATTTAAAACTGATCGCCGCTGCGAAGAATCCGCACCGTATCTTGTGTGCGCAGTGACCTGGACAAAGTTAATCAAGGCTCTACGCTGATATGAGGTGTGAAAAGAAAGTGGACTTTGAATTCAGTGGCAGCTGAAAACAGCATTTTCAGAATGTGTGCACCTGCAGTTAGTGCAAGGCAGTGCTTGGAAGTCAGACTGTCTGCACTCTGTTCTCCCATTACATTATGTCTGTGTTGTAACGAATACAACTGAGCGAACGCACACTATATGTTAGCAACATGCACATTTCGAATACAAGAAAGTGTTTAGTTTTACGAGAGGGGGATTTAAATGTAGTTGAAGTATATTTAGAATTTCCCATTTGAGATATAAAAACGTAGACTTTGTACAGTATTAAAAAGTCAGTGTTGACATTGTGTACAAATCAAACAGGGTAATTTAGCCCTGAGGTCTCCATGTGATCTTGTGTTCACTGCCATAATGGGAATGATTGATGATTTGCACAGGCTCCGTTTAGTTGCGCTAACTTTCTTCAGTCCGCTGGATAACAATCGCGCACTGATCTACGCTGCGCTGAAGACGTTCAGTGGCATCAGTAATTCTGTGTTATGAACCTCTTCTGACGATTTTATCAGAATGTGAATTATTTACACGTGATGCTTTTTTCTGAACTTTGTAAAAATTAGTTGGAATTCCTCCGTTTTTCTGTCATCGTAGTTACATCGAAAGTATTAACTTGTGGATATGGATAACATCTACAGTTGTGTTCAGGATGATAACAATGTGTATAAAAAGTGAGTAAAGTTCAAAATCCTTATGCTATCTTTTATTTCCATGCACACAAATGCATTGGGAACACTGCGCATTCTATTCCAAATCAACACAAATTAAAAATTTATCAAAATTTGTTGTTCCTTTATAGAAAGAGAAGAAAAAGAAATATTAGACTGTTCAAAAAATAGCAGTGTCTGCATTTTTCTTTGCAAACTCAAACATTTACTGTATAAACTGAAAAATGCTTCAAGATTTAGCTTACCTGTGAATTACTGAACTAATATTTAGCTGTATAACCACTGTTTTTGAAAACTGCTTCACATCTGTGTTGCATGGAGTCGACCCACTTCTGGCACCTGTGAACAGGTATTTCAGCCCAGTCTTGGTTTTGCCTCAGAAACAAGTTTTCTATTGGATTAAGGTCCAGGGATTGGGCTGGCCACCAAGATGCTGCTCGCTTACTGAGGTGTTTGGGGTCGTTGTCTTGTTGAAACACCCATTTCAAGGGCATTTCCGCTTCAGCATAAGGCAACATGACTTCTTCAAGTATTCTGATGTTGTCAAACTGATCCATGATCCCTGGTATACAATAAATAGGCCTGACACCATAGTATGAGAAACATCCCCGTATCATGATGCTTGCACCACCATGTTTCACTGTCTTCACACTGTACTGTGGCTTGAATTCGGTGTTTGGGGTCGTCTGACAAACTGTCTACAGCCCCTAGACCAAAAAAGAACTATCTTGCTTTCATCAGTCCACAAAATGTTGCACCATTTCTCTTTAGGCCAGTCAGGGTGTTCTTTGGCTCTTCAGCACGTCATTTTTTCAACCGTGGGACTTAGCGGGGGTTTTCTTGCCGATAGCTTGGCTTCACAAAGCTGGCTTCTAATTGTTACTGCACTCACAGATAACTGTAGACCTTCACTGGCCCCGTCATTGGCTGAGTCTTTGCCGTTTTGGCTGTTCTTCGGTCCATTCGAATGGTAGTTTTCTGTTTTTTTTCCACATTGCCATTTTAAAGCATTTGAGATCATTTTAGCTGAGCAGCCTATCGTTTTCTGTACTTTATGTTTTCCCCTCTCCAATCAACCTTTTAATCAAAATACACTGTTCTTCTGAACAATGTCTGGAACGACCCATTTTACTCAGATTTTCGAAGAGAAGTACACTATAATCAGCATGTACAACATTTGCTGCCTTTGTCCTTAAATAAGGACTTCCTGTTTGACACCTGTTTTGTCCCAGATGATGACCTCACTAACCGAACTCCATACTGCTATTTTTTTGAACAGCCTAATATTCATTTTTCTTCTCTTTCTGTAAAGGAATAACAAATTTGATAAATTTTTTCTTTATGTGCTGATTTAGAATAGAAGGTGCAGTGTTCCCAATGCATCTGCGTGCGTGGAAATAAAAGCTAACATAAGGATTTTGAGATTTGCTCACTTTTTTGTACATTGCTATTATTCGGAACACAACTGTAGATGTGTTGCTAACAGTGAATATACTGTGTCCTGTTCTCTTATGGGTTTGTGCTTAAAACTTATGCAAACAAATGAAGGTATTGTTTAACTCATAATATGAATTTAGCTTAGTGAACGTTCATAAACAATTCCAAAAAATTGTATAAACAAGCATCTTGGCTTGATTTGTTGGGAAACGTGTTTAAATTTTTTGTATCCTTTGCCAGGGATAAATGTAGGAGGTTTTTGGTAACATTTTGAAGCATTTTATTGAAAATAAGATTGATCACTTTGGCATCTTAACAGTTTCAGGAAAATGTACTTTAACTCTGAAGGCTGTAGAAGTTAGTGCTGCAATAGTGTAGCATTGCCACTGTGTAAAGTTTCTTGAAGTTGACAGTTGTATTGCACATGTGAGGTGTACCATATCTTGCTGTCTGCCCCCTTGTGTACAGGCTGTGAAATGTCCCTTGTAAAGCAGGGCTTTGCAGCTGTGTGCCAAGAAGCGTGAGGCTCACAGCTGATGGCCTGGCACACGTGGTGCCCGTGTACAGCACCTGAATAGGCAGGGGTTGTGAGCGCAGGACTGGCTAATCCGGTGCTGGATTGCTGTGCACTGACTCACCAACCTGTTTCAGTCATGCTCAGCAGCACAGTAGGCCCCTCTCAGCTTCACTCTCGCTTCTCATTCAATGCGTATGTGCCGCAGTTGTGTGCTGCAAGCTAAACACCTAGCATGGTTTGTTTTTTTTTTTTTTTTTTTTATTATACATAAATTTGTCAGTTAAAGTTATTAGCAGAAAGTCATTTACAATCAGTGTTAAATGTAACTAATGTAGCAGTTCCAGATTATAATATATCTAAGGATGTTAAACTTTTTTTTTTTTTTTTTTTGCTTTTTTGCAAAAAAAAAAAATGTGAAGCTTTGAGGGAAAAATTCAACCTTACCTAAAGGATTTTTTTTTTCCCCCCTAGTAGTCCAGAATAATAGATGAATACACAATTTCAGCAGCTCAAAAATGTTTTGCATTAGTCTTCAATGTTCTGCTGTATACATGAAAATGTCCTTGTGTATTAATTCTTGTGCTGCGACATTTGATGAATGTAGAGACGGTCTTTGTTCAGCTGAACTGTTATACTGCTAACATTAGAATTTTTTTATGTTAATGGTGAAACGGTAGCCTTGTCTTGTTCTTAAACGGCCTCTTATAGTTATTTACCACTTTAGTGCTGTGGCTCTGACCTTTCACAAGACACACTAAAAAGGTATTTTTATCTAGTCACGCACTTTTGAGATATGCATAGTTTACACTTGACCATTCTTACATTTTTTTATTTTTTATTTTTTTGCATGCTAACAAATGCCTGTTTCTTAACACTTTTCACTGGGCCACCTTAATAGAGCTTCTTCTACATTATACACATAGTTATTGTTGGTTTACTTATTTATTTTTTATATGCTGAGTCTACGGTGTGAAACTGTCAGAACAACATTAGAATCATGACACCAAGTAATTAGACAAGCTTTTGTTGAGAGATTGTAAGGCATTAAACATGTATTAAACTTGTGTTCACTGAGATGTCTTGCACCGGTCAGCAGTGAAGGTGTGAGGTGTGGACTCTGGACGCTATCTGACAGAATCACAAATCTGCACGACGAGTGGGCACAGCAAGTGCTATAGAGTCTGGCAACTAGTGCGTTTAGTCACGCGAACGCCATGGGTGGTGGCTAATGCCATGAGCTCGGTGTATCCACTTATCCAGTGTCGTCATCATAGAGGACTTGAGAATTTTATCCAGTAAAGCGAACTGATTGATTGAGCTGATCGTGTCAGCAGAGCCACCCAATTTACGTAGCTGCTTCTACCTTGTTTTTAGACCTCCGGCGATGTACTCTGTGTTGAAGAAATTCTTAGGGTAAGTGCACAGCTGTGCATTTTACGTCACATTAGCCTAATTGGTGACATATAACTAATTTTTGCAGCAAATGAAGTGTAGTAATTTAGACATTTTTTAACTGAAAGCAAAACGTGTAGATCTGATGTCATTGCTGTGCCATGTGTTCACGTGCAATATTGCTGTAATTTAGGAAATGACCCAGTCGTGGCCTCCGCTACTGACGGCCATTCATACGCCAAGTACAGCTGATCCTCCTAAACTGTCTGTGCCAAAGGTGAGGATTCATTTCTTTTCCCAGGCATGCTCTGGTTGTCCATCAGTTGGAAAATGGACAACCCCCCCCCCCCCCTCCAGAAATGACTTGTGATTCGTAATGATTTATAAATTGGCTTGTATGGAAAAAATCCATTTTGTAACGATGAAATTTCTGATGTTGGTAAAATACAGCAACCTGTGTGTGGATAATGGTTTCGCTGTCTTACAGTACTGTGCCAGGCTCACTTTTGTCCACTAATTGTTAGATCTTGCTTTTCTTAAAATTTATTAGAAGGACTTCATTTATAAAAGTTTAAAAATGTACGGGAGAGAGCATGCACACAAATAGCCTGCATAATTGTTTTAAAATTAGACAAAGAATGCAGCTGATGTTGTTTATAATGCAGTAGAATCAGTGGTTAGTATCAGCCCTATTCAGCCTGATTTCAAATGTTTTCCTTTAAGCCCTGTACTAAAGGTTTAGTAAGTTGAAATAGGCTGTGTTTTTTTTTTTTTTTTTTTTTTTAAATCAAATCACAAACCTTTCTGAATGGCTACATTTGTTGCTTGACAGTGTCAGGTCATTTACATATCTGTTCATATCTGATCATCTTGTAGCTGGTGTAAAATGTGTTGAGCTAAAGTGAGGAATACTTTGAAGGCCATCTGTGATTACTTGTTAGCTTTTTCTTCTGCAAGAAAATTATCTTAAAACATGAAGTGGTCTGACAGTGAATCTCCCCTCAGTGTTATTGATCATGCTGTATGATGTTTCATCTGGACTGTATATTTACTAATATGCTGTTAACTGTCTTACCTGTTCTTTTCCTCTAGCAATGAAACCTTACATACTGAATGTATGTTTTTCAGAATACCTGACAGTGCCTGTGTCAGAGACAAACCCACTGCATGTTCACCTTGTCATTGTAGCAGTAATACTTTCTGATTTGGGTCTGTAGTGTGTTCATGACCAAAAGTCTTGATTGCCTGATTTTACATTTCCTGTTTTTTCTTTCTCATTATAGGAGTCTCAGAGTGTCCATTCGGGAGTTTCAGGTCCACGTAAGTGAATTCTGGTGATATGCTTAAGGCATGACTAAGTTATACTCTTAGTGTTTCCGTGGAATGTTACTGGGGCAGATTCAGTGAAGGGAGACAATGTCTCCAGTGAGGCTTTTAATTAACATCAAATGGCTTGAGGACTGAAAGTCATTATGTCTCACTCAGTTAGACAGTGAGAAGTGCTTTAAATTTTTAGCCCTCATGGCTATGTTTTCATTAATTGACATCTCGCTTTTACACCCCTTTTCGGCTGCTTGTTGTTCAGTCTGTTCCTACAATAAGTTTACTATGCGCTGTATCATTGTTAAAGCTTCAGTGGCTGTAGTGATAACATTAGTCCTTTTTTTCAATAATTGGAGACGTTCCTCTCTTTTAGAAGAGGCGCACGAGCCGTCAAAAGTTCTTCCATCAGATCGTAATGAGGAGTCGCTGTAAGTATGGCACCACTGCATCCTTGGCAGATTTTTTTCATGTAATTGTCTCTGACTTTGGTTAGTGTAGTTAGTATAATTATGGCCTTTGGAGAACAGAATTCACTTATGCGTTTGTGCTTATTGCTTTTCTGAGCTTTGTAGAACAAAGATGCCGTGGTAATGAATAGCCAACCTTTTAGAAATACCACGTGAAACAGACTTTTCTAATACATTAGTTTATGTCACTGTCTGCAGGTCTTTATGGCTACCTAATTTAAGATTGAAATCATACTTTCAGTTATGGTGCAGTGACTTCAACAATTTGCATTTTGTAGGTATTTAATTGTACTGTGTTGGCTTTCGCTAAAGGATGGGTGCCTACTGCCTCACAGTGGCTTTGTCTCACACCTGTAGTCTCATATTCTGCAGTAACGATATTTCTGCGTAGCTTGCTGTGTGTCATTATGTATTAGTGGAGGATTATATAAAAATCTAAATTCTTAAATACTTTCTAAATTGAAAGTATTTTATAATGTTTGTGGTTAGGGTTTGTGGTGAGTATAGAATGGTTCCTTGCTTCTATGTTAGAAAATAGGTTTCACTTGTAAAGGTTGTGGTACTCCTGTAAACTAAGTTAGCCTAGCATGAGGCGTTGTGAATTGGTACATGACTCCTGAAAGGATAAATGATAGAAATTAATGTATGAAACTGTAATTAAAAACAGTGTTTAAAATGAATGCAGCCCTGCTTTATGAGTGCCGTGTACCTGGTCTGTGCCCCTGCCCAGGGTTTCCCAGGGAAACACAGCGTTGGCACATTCCAGCAGCGCGGAATCTGCCAGGTCCAGTTATTCTGAAAGCACCTCTGGGTCTGAGTCAGACAGCGAGAGCAGCAAGAGTGCCAGGGAGGAGCCCGCTTCACCCCACAGGGCCACTTCATCTCAGGCCAAAGTACAGCCCTCCTGTTGGCACTCAGTCACTGCTGAATGTACTGCATTGGGTCTGATGCTGTTTGGGGGGAAAATAGCTGGAGTAACTTCCTGCTAACCTTGTGTGCTCAGCCTGACTAAATACAAATTTTCATCTTGTTTTCGTCTTACTATTGTGTGATACAGTTTGCTTAATAAAAACCGTATCCCAGCAGCTTGACTTATTTTATTCATTATTTCTCTTGACAGGTTGATGCACCTGTTGCAAATAAATGGCAGCTAAACAACTGGTTGGTCAAAGTGAACCAACAAAATTCAGCAGCTGACAGCCTCAGTAATGTACCGCAGTGTGAGAGCCCTGGCATCAAACGGCAACTAGATGAGCGGGAGGATTACAGGAAAAACTACGTATCTCACACTCCTCCACTACTACCTGCCTTCAAAAACAATGGTGACAGACTGTCACAAGAATGTCTGCACGGTCAGACAAATTCCAGAAAGTTCCCTCCGCATGCGAACTCTGCCGGTAAGCAAAAGAAAGTGGGTGCCAAACACCTGTCAAAGATGGACAAGTCCTCACGAACCAGTGACCACAAAGCAGGCAAGGGTCCAGATGTCGTGGAAGAGGTTCTCTGCGACAAAAATCAGGATTTCTTTGAGAGGCCAAAAGTCAAAGTGGAAAATGCGTCTGAGACGACTAGAGCTGAAATGGATCCCCAGAAGCCTGATAAATGTACGTCTTCAAAAAAAAAACTGAAAAAATTTGTTCCGAAAGGAGGTGTGGCGTTGGAGGACAAGACGGAAGGTGTCAAAAGACTGCCAAGCCCTGTCCAAACACATCAGCCCTGTCAATTAGTGCAAACAGAGAACTTCAGTGTGCACAAACCATCTCAGAAGAGTTCCAAGAAACCCAAGGGACATTCCAGTTTTACAGAGAGAAAGCAGGAGCCCTTGCTGAAGGACTCACAGACTGCTTCGTGTTCCTTGGTGGTAAAGCTTGAACGGAATCTGCTTTCCAGACTCCCACAGCCTGTAGCCCATGCTGTTCAGCCTAGCACCAAGGAGCCAGATGTGTCGAGCAAGAAGAAACCAAAGACGAAGAAGAGAGATGCTGACTGGCCTCATTCTAAACTCTCCAAGAAAAGGCCGGTGGGTTAACATGCCTTTTCATGAGAGAAGGCGGGACACACCACTTCCCTTTGCCCATGAATTAGTACTGTTATGGGGATTTAGTCATAGAATATGCAAACTTTTTTTTTTTTTTCATTTTAGATTTATTTATTTATTTATTTATTTATTTATTATTATTATATATATATTTTTAAAGACCCTCCATGTATTAGTGCTCAACACTGACATGAATGTTGCTTGGATGCAAAACCTGTGTTTTTGTGTGTGTGTGTGTGTGTGTGTGTGTGTGTGTGTGTGTGTTTTGAAGAAAAAAGAATTGCTTAGATGCACACTTGCACTCTCTTGCTTTTTACCAATTGTTTTCATGTTTGAAATTTGTTGAAATGTATGTTTCATCCCTTCTGTTCACTGAAATGACCACAGAAGGATCACTTAAGACCACAAAAGCCACTCAACCCATTCGATTGGTTACTGTGGCTAAAATGACTGTGATTTCTGTTGAGTATGTACAGTAGAATAAGAAGGGAGTGAATTGTGTTATATGCTCAAAAATGATTTTGAGAGCAGGTGTACAGTGTATAATGGATTGGCCAGCAGGAAGGAGTGCATGGGAAACAGCATCTTTATATTTAAATAAGTCTTAAGTGCGCCATGGTGATGTGAGGAGGTCATCAAGGCCTAAGGAAGGATCTGCTTAACACTAATAAAGCACATTGGTTGTGCATGTCCTATTTTACATTCATTTTTGGCATATAGTTCAGAATGACCCTCAACAAAACCTTGAGCAAATCTTTTTGACTGCCTGTATGTATTTGTACATATGAGTGAGGTTTACTTAGTACTGTACAGTTTCAGTAATGAATTGTTTTAAAGTCAATTTGTTGAAGCATCTGAAAATTATATGATGCTGCTGCAAAAGTACCATATATATATTTTTTGTATTTAGGCAGAAAAAGATGCAGAACCTTTACCAGCAAAGAAAGTCAAACATGATAAAGATGTCAAGCCTTCTCTGTCGAGTCATGGCTCCAGCACAGCCGAGTGAGTAACCCAAAACCACGTTATTTTTAAAACCTTACCCGTCAACCGATGTGATGTTCTGGCCTCCCCAATGTACTAAGATAAACTAATCCTTTATTACTTCTACAGCTGGAAAATTGTCAGTGTTGCAGCAGCAAAGGGATCACAGAAGCACTAACCATGTGCATTTAAACAGCCTGAATATAATAAAACACAAGCGCATAATCATGACTGTTCTTTTCACTGTAGTATGGGAAGTTTCCTTGATGTGGTTTTGTTCAATGGCATCACACTTTTCTTCTTTTTTGCGTTTAGTACTGTTCACAACATTTTTACCAAATGAAATGTAGAACACTGCTGCAGAGATTTTTCTCTGCCCAGTTTAAGAATGTCTTCTCTCCACTCATGCTTTCCTCACCTCATTATAAACAGAACACCCAAAACTGTAGAAAAGAAGTCTAAGAAGAAGGTGAAGAAATCACAGGCTTGCACATCACAGCCTGCTGGCCAGAAGGTCCAGAAGGAGGCGCAGGCCCACACAGCAGAGCCCACTATGCAGAAGGTCCAAAAGGAGGTGCAGGCCCACACAGCAGAGCCTGTTACCCAGGAGTTCCAGAAGGAGGCACAGGCCCACATAGCAGAGTCAGTTGCCCAGGAGGTCCAGAAGGAGGTGCCAGCCCGCACAGCACAGCCTGCTCTCTGGGAACACAAGAAGGAGTTACAAGCCCATACAGCGCACCTCGCTGCCGAAGGACTCCAGAAGGAGGCGAAGAAGAAACGGAGTGCCATGTCCGACAGTGCTGCAGCGCTCCAGGAGAGAAGTCACACTCCAGCCAAGCACAAGCACAAGAGGAAGAGGGAGACGGACACGGAGTCGCAACAGCTCAAGATCAGGAAGGTGGGCTCCACAAACGCTCTTCACTCAGAGGTTTGTAAGGTCGGTTACCTACACTACAGTAAATTTCTTGTGTCAGACCTTTGTTCATTTTGGACAAAGTTTTGTGGTGCAGATGATTTGTAATGCTTTTCCAAATGAAAGTCTAAGCTTAAGTTGTGCCTTAGTGCGATGTGCTAGCACTACCTGAGGCACTTGGGCCAATAGAGACCGCAAGATATTAAACACTGTATACTCTCTTAAATTAATGCCTTGTAGGAGCAAATGTTATGTTTGATGGACAGTCTCCCTTACAAGAAATTACCTTGTGCTTGTTGCACTTTGCATCGGTACCATTTTCTCTGACAAAATATGGCCTTAGTGGGTGTCCGTGGCAGTTCGTCATTCACAGGTCAATACCAAATAAAACTGATATGGTGTCGATGCAGGACACAAGCTACTCTGTCGCAGCAGAGGTCCTGGAAGACGTATACATCTGCATTAACAACGTTCATGCAGCTCGTAAAGTTGATTTGAAAATGCATGTGTAGGTGTTGCTAAATGGAACTGTAATTCATAATTAAACTGGTTCTAAATTCCCAGTCTTATTTGGAAGCAGTTCCCAATTACCCTATTGTACTGATGATCCCACGTGTCCTTCAGAGTTAGAAATGTGTGGGGAAAAGATGCTTACTTCAAGTCTGTGTGAATTGTAGGAGGTACTGCTAAGGCAGTACATGCTCACATGTTAGTATCAAGGTTTTCAGTGTAAGTGACAGGGAAAGTATTGCTTAATTTTAAGTGGAAATTTGGGGTTTTCTTTTGTGCGTTGTGAAGGGTAACATGGCAGTGACCTTTTTTAGTATGTTCTCATATGCCTTGTGTACCAGAACACGTGCTTTCGGTGTATAATGACGCTATTGAATGCTTGTTGACAGTTACTTGATTATGTGTCCTGGGTGTTCGAGTGATAGATGGATAATGTTATTGTCATTGCGCAAAGACAGTGCAACGAAATTAAAAGCGCATACTCTGTTTAGTGCTTACTCATTTAAACATACCACATGCATAAAACCACAAAAAATACCATAACATAAAAGAACATAAAGAGTGCATGTGGAAATTAAGATTTTTCAGCAGAGCCACTTTTGTCATTAACGATGCTTTTCCTTGAATGTTTCACCTGGCAGAAGTCTGCGAGGAGCAGCTCTTCCTTGCCAGTGCCTGTCCAGCCCTCTGGACGTCCTCTGCCTCTCAGACCTCTGCTCAAGTTTGACAACAGGTACCACTAGTGCTCTTAACCTGTCGTTTGCATCTGCTGCAGTTCTGTACTGTCAAATGCTGGTTAAACTCTGCTTACACAGAACCGACTTTTTCCCCTTTCGTGTCTGTGTGTCTGTCCCCTTACAGGCAGTACACCGTGGAGCACCACATGAAAGAAGCTAAAAAGCTAAAGCACAAAGCGGATGCCACGGTATGTCTCCTTACTCGGTCAGATGCACCTTATGGAGCACAGAGTGGAAAAGCACGCTAAACTAAGTGCCTGTTTCTCTCCTCCTTCTGCCCGCTAACCTGATGCCGTCCAATGTTAAGTCGGACAAGGTGGGAAAGGCTTTTAATTACCTGGATGCAGCCATGTCCTTTGTTGAGACTGGGATTGCCATGGAAACAGATCCCCAGACTCCGAAGTCTGCATACACCATGTTCTCGGAGACTGTGGACTTGATAAGGTAGTCAGATTCCTGATTCCTTATACAACCTAAAACCCCATTAATATGTTTTGTTGTTTAATTAACACTCCAATTTGCTGTCATCTCAGTTTTTAAACACGATTAATGAAATAATGTTGTAAAAGTTTTGAATTTTTTTTCTTTTTTTTTTTCTTTTCTTTTTTTTTTTCAGATTTATACTGAAGTTGAAGAACAGTGTGGTTCCATCTGGGCCTGATTTAAAAAGAGACTTCACAGTTTTATGGTACCTGTCTTGTTGAAAACACTGTTGTGCATGAATAACAATGTTTAAAATGTTTCTTATGTCTACATACAACAGCATAAGATGGGTTTTATTATGGAACTAACCAAACCTGCAAGAAAGTCATATGATTCTAATATATTTTACTTTTTATGTTTAGCTTACGGTGTCAGTCCCTTCTGCAAATGGCGATGTTTCATCAGAAGCGTGAAACTGCACTCAAGTACTCCAGAACCCTCACAGAGCATTTTAAGGTATTGCTTTCATACACACACACGTGCACAGTTAAATTCTACATAATAGTAAAGGAAAGTTCACTAATTCATCCATGTGGTTCACAAAACTTCAGTTAAAAACTTGTTTGCGGTTTTTATGTTGCCGTAAATTAAGACATTGGAGCCAGAGGTACCATGAATTGAGGAGTCAGTGAAACCCTGCAAATATAACTAGAGCTCTGCCAAATATCTATATAACAACCAATTTTTTTCCATGATCTAACACACTAAATTACAATTCTCTGTTAATGTGAAGGCTTACAGTATACATGGGGAAAGAACGGTAATACAAGGGACACCACAGGCATAAAATGTTTCCTCTAGTTAGTGGAGATATAAAATGGATTTTTCATCTTTTTTCACAGGGTACCACAAAATTTGCACAAGCCCTCTCACCCTCTAAGTAAGTGATTCTGTTTTCTGTGGTTAAGTTCTGCCACTGTTGACTTCTTTGTTACTGTCTTACTGTTCCTGTGACTCTGTGTTCTATATATGTATCCAGTTGGTTAACAAGAAGTGGTGCTCCAATAATGGGGCCTCTTTCCCTACCTACTGTCCTTTCCCACCCCTCCCTTTTCCACCAGAAGTTTAGGAATGAATTCGCCAGCATCACCTGGATCTCAGCTTGGTGGCGGTTGTTCTGGCACTGTCGCCATTCCCCAGGTCATCCAGCAGGTGGCAGCATCCTACGTGACCATCACGACTCTCTTTCTCTGCGCACATGATACCTGGGAACAAGCAGAGGCCTTAGCACAGAAGGGCAGCCGTAAGTGCATTACAGTAAAACCTTCCTTTTTCATGTAGCTTTTATTCTGAATATTTGGCCACTGGTCAGTTGTTCAAATAAAAAGTAATTTTGGGGAAACTCTTTCTCTCTAAGCATCAGTTGTATTGGTTGTATGGTTTGTTTTTATTTTTTGGAATAAATTTCAAAAATTAGATTCCCCCCCGCTCAAAGATTTTATTATTTTACTTTTACACCATCTGAACTTCAGAAGTTATTTCTGATGTAGAAGGCTTGTAACTGTAAGAAGTGTGATATGACGCATCTAGTGAGCTGTAAAGTGATTGGAAAGAATTTTTACTTGTATTAAATGTATTAAATCTTTCTGTAACCCAGTCGGGTGCATGCATGTCAGAGGCGGGCTCGTTATGCTGTATGGACAGCAGCTGGGTGAATAGCATGTTGACGGAGTACATTAACTGTCAGAATAGACATGTACTCAGTATTTCAGCCAAGTCCAATGACTGTAGTGAGCAGAACTAAAATGAAAACAGGAACACGAATCGAGGGTTTTTCCAGTTAAGAACTGTAATCCATTATAAACTGTTTTGTAAAATGTGCAGTTAAACGTTTTGCCTGCCTTTGTTCAGTCCTACCAAGCAGTTGTTACATTCAGTGCTGATGGAGAATAACCACTCCGATTTGGCCCGGGGTTCTGACACCAGCCATTTTCCACTGTGCCATTTTTTTTAGGGATGCTGTCAGAGCTGGACTCTGCTCTGGGCCCGTTGACTCTCGCCTCTAATATGAGCTCGCTGGTACGACACACCAGACAGGGTCTGCACTGGCTCAGGCTGGACGCCACCTAAAGCAGCACCCTCCTGTCACCATCCCAGCTCTGTGTCCCTGTCCAGAGTCCAATATTTTACTGGAGAGACCTGCTGGGCGAAAAGTTCTTCCATCAATGCAAGCTTATTTGTGTGCCTGTCTTATTGCCAGAAATTAATGGCTTTATTTATTCTTTGTGTTATTACTATGATATATAATTTCATTATATTATCATTTGGATAGACTATGAATATTAAAGATATTTAAGCCCTTATACCACCACTAATGGATTGTCCATCTTGGGAAGTGTGAATCCGTGATGTATTCATGAGTTGAAGTATTTGATGTTTCATTTCATGGATAATTGTGTACTTTACACCTGAATTCCTTTTGTTGAGGTAGCTGCTTTTTAGCAACCGAACTGCAATAAAACATTATGCATCGTAAATTTGACTGTCACTAGTCTTTCACTTAAATCATACCTCAGTGTTATTGAGTGCTGATTCCAGTCACAAACTTAGGTTTAGAAAATAATCATGCATTCAGAAATACTTTTCTAAATGAGAAGGTCTGACACTCAATGAAACTTAGCGTTTCTGTGCTTGCCTAAGTTCTCAAGTATGACTTGTTGATGTTCTGTTCTGCCTTTTTTGATACAAAACAACTAATACCCACAGGTAAATTAAATTTGTGCCTTAGACTAAGAATTTTTTTTTTCACAAGTCTTACAAGACACTGTGTGTGCAGTTAACTAGAGTTGTTTGTATAGAAAGGATTTCAGGAAGGAATCAGTGTCTGATTTGCAGCAATGTGATTGAATGAGAATAATGACAGTTTGCATTGTTACCGGGAAATTTGGCTTTAATGCATGCAATGTTTTTCATGGGATGTAAGGAGAATAAGTAATTGAGAAGGTGCTAGTAAAACAATGAAAGAATAGAACAACACATTTCTAGTTATATACATCCCACATTTACGCAAGACCATGACATGATTCTTTTTATAGAAATGATTTTGACACAAAAGTACTGTTATTGAAGCACAGGACTTAAAAAAAAAAAAAAATGAAAGCATTCAAAATGAAAATTCTCTAAACAACTAAAGTTGTATTTAAAAAGACAATTTGTGTAAATGTGGTGGTTTCTCTGTCTTTGAGGACTGTTAGATTAGAGAGGTTCTCTGAAAAGGACTGGCCACAGGGCCAAAGGTGTTTCCTTGTGTTGACACACCCACTGGTCATTGTGCTTCGAATCATTGATCATTCCCTGTTTCTTCACTGTGAATAATTGCACATTAAATTTTTGCACTAATTTGCTTTGGTATGATGTATTTAAGGAGTGCTTTGACTGTGCATTTCCTTTCAGAGTTTTGTTTTCATTTGAAATCTAGGATAATTTATAAAGATTAAATTGTTAGAATACTTTTTTTTTTTGTTTGTTTTTTTGGGCAGATGTTCCACGTTGATTTGATGAAAATGTGCAGTCATTCAGCTGTGGTTTTGAAAATATTGAATTTCTTTTCCTATGTAGTATTGTTCATTTATTTGTGCAATTTACCATGATCAATAGACATGGCGTGTTTTCTGTCTCTCTTCTTACTCTGAGTGTTCAGTCATTTGGCGGGTGTGCCAGATGTACAGAAGAATCAGTTTTATACATTAATTGGCCTGTATTATTTGTACTGGTTGCAATACTGTGCTGACGTTGTATTAAAGCAGCTTTAACAAATTTGTGTATTTAACTCAACTGTTCCAGCACATATTTTCAATACTACTGTTTTGTTTATTTAAAGTGTAATATACACTTTTTTTTTTTTTTTTTCTTCCAGAAAGTTGACATGTGGTTGCCGAATTTATCAGGGTTTTGAGTGTAACGCACAGAGATGGTAAGCCCTGGTACTTTGTAAGCTAAGTTGTTAGTGGAGTTCAATGCCATTGTATAATTTTTTAAACACTAATGTAGGGGACTACTAGAGAATATCTTTACGAGGAAGTAGGGTAGGGCGAGGGTTCATTGTACTATTAATTTTGAACAAGTTAACCGCTGTAAAATCCGATGGTTCAAAGGTACTTCAGATTTCACGTTTTTTTTAAATAGATTTGCTTCCAACTTCAGTTGTATTTACATTGCTTGTTCTGGGAAATTGTTAGTTTCCTTGTTCATTTCATTGAATTGCAAAATGCTGTTAATACTTTGCCAGTATTCTGTATTTGCATCAATAAATTTTTCCCCCGTATTTTCAGTATTCAGTTTTCCACTTATGTCACTTGATTTTGAAACCACGCAATATGAGAACGTGAAGTTTGACATTGCCGCATTGCAAAGCAAACAATGCTCATGCGGAATCAGGCTGAAAGTTCACGGGTTTCTACGAACGTGAATCTTTCATTTGTACATGCATATATCCTCCCCAAAATGTTTAATTTAGGTTACAAGAATTTGACTTGCAGTTTCATGCATTCCTGTGTTTTGTATTGCAGGGCTATTTATAATACTCGTATTTTGTGTAGGGAGATTGTGGAATAATCCGTTCCCATAAAGAGTTGTACTTCATTACCCGTGTAATGTGGTGGGATACAAAAACTTTACATTTATTGGAGTCCGGCACGCCCTCTACCGGCCAATCCACACTGAGAGCGTTTTTAGCGGATTGATAGAATTTTATTTTATGAAATGTATTATGCGAGTGACGGGGAAAAAAAACGCACCCCTAAAAACGCTCACGGTATGGATTGACCTCAAGAGGCTGAGAAGACCTAAATGTTATGTTGGACAAACTACGCGAAAGACACGGACATCACAGACGCCTGTTCATTAGTTTATTTCTAACCCCGGAAC
>JABJVR010002391.1:16324-38270 GCA_025773905.1 Chitala chitala
TGGATACAGAAGCACAGTGGGCACTGCATCAGTGTAAGAGCAGAGGAGGCAGTACTGATGGATACAGAAGCACAGTGGGCACTGCATCAGTGTAAGAGCAGAGGAGGCAGTACTGATGGATACAGAAGCACAGTGAGCACTGCGTCAGTGTTAAGAGCAGAGGAGGCAGTGCTGATGGATACAGAAGCACAGTGAGCACTGCGTCAGTGTAAGCACAGAGGAGGCAGTGCTGATGGATACAGAAGCACAGTGAGCACTGCGTCAGTGTAAGAGCAGAGAAGGCAGTGCTGATGGATACAGAAGCGCAGTGAGCACTGCGTCAGTGTAAGAGCAGAGGAGGCAGTGCTGATGGATACAGAAGTGCAGTCTATCACATTCACATTGTAGTAAGAAGACTGTCAACAATCTTAGAAAAAGGCAGTGGGGAAAAAATGAAAAATGGATCAGAGCATGAATGTATTTATTAATTCTGCCATTTCCTGTGCTGTATTTTTTGTACAATTTATATTCTACTCAGTCTTTGCAGTGCAAACTCTTTATATGTGTACAGAAAGCAGGAAGCATAATGATTAGATGTAATCAGTGGTCACCTGATCAGGTTTTCACAAATTAAATTAGTTTGCACAGTATAAAAAGCCAGATGTCATCCAAGTACACAATTATACATAGAAGCTAGGCAATATTTACATATATATAAATACATAAAAGCATATTCGTATCAGGCACACAAACACACACATAAAAAAACTAAGTATTTCCTTTGTCTCGCAAAAGAGAGATTACATACAGTATTGCAGAAACCAAAATACTCTTATAATACAATTACAATTACAATTACTACATGTAGGATCTATGAATCTAATCAAAATAATGCATTTTGAATTTGCCAAATGCTAAAATGTAGACACATTCACAATGTGTTTCTATTATACAGATAAATGTATATAACTACTGTTGCATGTCCACTGATAATCTGACTTTGGATGTAGTTAATTGTTATTCTTGCAACCTCAAATCAAATGGAAGTGTTATTAACGTTAAAATATGACCAGACAGACTGTTTATTCAAATATAATACAGTATATTCTGATATAATACATACCTGTATTTATCTAAAAACTGATTATATCTCAGCATTTGGAAATTTCCTTTTTATTTGTGACTCCTTAAATGAAATGGCAGCATAATTAGCAATAACAAATAATATCCACTTATAATACTATGCTGTTAAATATGGTCTTCAGATTTATTGATGATCCTTGAAGATGGATTTGTTGTAGCTGCATGGTGCGATTACTGCTGGCTTGCAAGCAATATTCATCTGCAAGAAAAATTGACTCCTTAACCAATTAATGGATATGCCTATTACACCACTTTCCTGAATATTAATTAGCAATTTCAGCTACATACTCTACAACACTCATTTCACACCTAATTGTAACTATAACATCAATTCTTTGAAAACCTATCATCCTATGCACAACATTTTGAAAATGTATCATCTAACCTCGACCTCTCAAGAGGATTCAGAATGCTGCGACCTATCTATTCCTCAACCTTCCCAAAGGGATGCACGTTACCCCACTTCTCATCTCCTTCCGTTGGCTTCCGCTCCAGGCCTGCATCAAATACAAGACCCTAATCCTTAGTTTCAAGTCCATCAATGGGACTACTCCAAGCTACCTCCAATCCTAAAACCTGTGCACCCCCATGCTCTACAGTGCAATGGAAAGACAAGTGTTGCATCCCTGCTGAAGAATGGTAGACCCAGGCTCTTCTCATCCCTGGCACCTAAATGTTGTAACGAGCTACCCCTCACTTTGAGGACTTCATTGTCACTGTCCATGTTCCATAAGCAACTGAAGGCTGTTCTCTTCAGGAAATATGTCAGTACTTGATCCTCATCTTCATCAGCTCTTCTTTATTGTTCCAATGTTTAAATGCTGTTTATTTATTATTTTGTTGTTGCTTATTTAACTTCATGGCTTCAAGTTGATTTGGACCCTGTCTTGCTAAAGTGAATCGTGAGCACTTTTAACTATAGGGTAGCACTTACTGTTAGCTGGATTCTCAAATGTTGTCTGCCCTCGTTTTATTATGCACGTGTGCTCTAACTCATTTGTACGGTGTTTTGGCATCTGCTAATCGAATAAATGTAAATGTAAATATAGGTTCTGTCCACTGTTGCACATGTTTAAATCAAAGAAATCCTTCATGCCCATCTTTAAAACCTTCCTTCATTGCATTTCACTGAAAACTGGGTGGTAGATAGCAGCTAGGCATTTTTAATCAAAGCTACTGACGAAAGCAAAGCATACGTTTTCTTACGTGTGCAACAAATCAATGCACAGCTAGAACTGTTAGGGAAATGGTGAAGTCATAAAGGAACGGTCCAATCCCAAGCACAGGCAGAAAGGCGAAGGGGCGTGAAGTGCATGTTCCTGCCAACGTGTCCCTCTCTCACCCCGGGAGACGTGCACTTACAGTCACCTGGGAGTCTCTCTCATTAATCAGACAGAAGGTGATAATGGAAAAAAACGAAATAAAAATGAGGAAAAATACTTCAGTGTGTCATAAAACTCAAGCAATTTCAGCTAAACCCAAGAGATGCTGCTCCCTGAAGATCAGGCTGCATTAAATTAAATTCAGCTGCGGTCGTACACTATAGATCACATTAAGGAAAAAGTCAGACTGCTCCTTTCAAATCAGTGGTATATTCACACTGAACTGTTACAATTATTTGAAAAAATAAAATAAAATAAAATAAAAAAAAATATATATATATATATATATATCCACAGATGGATAAAAAATGAGGGTCTGAAAAAATGAAAAAATGAAGCTCTGTTAGGCAATATATATATATATATATATAGAATAAAGAAGTCCAGTTGACATGATTCAACGTCCAGACATCTTTGGTTAGAATTAGACTCAAACCGGTCCCTTTAATCGGGCCTTAATGTGGATATGAACGGCTATTTCTCATATGTTACATAACCATGGAGGCCAAATGCTGTGTCCTCTATGTGGTGACTGCAGCAGGGTTATGGATCCTCTCCCAAACGCCAGGGGTTGGAGGCATGTTTTGCATTTCTTCAAATGTAAGCCTGTCCAGACATAGAGAAATGGATCCAAACTTGAAACTTCATCAACCCAAATAGCTTCTTCTGTTGCTCAGCAGCTCAGGATCTGTATTTCTTGTACAAAGTCGTATATCTTTGTGCAATGGGCTGCCATACATTGTATGTGTACAGTTTTTATTTATCTCCCTGGATCACAGAGGGTCTTATTCAGTTCTGCTGTAATTTTTAAGGAACACTTTTGTGGTACTTAGTAACTCTCCTACCAGCCTGTTTATCCATGTTAGTCAGATTTGATTTTTCAACCACTGTTTGTTCAGTATTTAAAGGTCAATCTGCCCACAAAATTGTACCACATTTCAAAAACAACAATAAATTAATAATCCACAAGTATTTTTTTTGTACATGTTAACTCATGGGTTACCTTCAGTAAAAAATACAGTATGCATTTATCCAGACTATTTTGTTTACTTTTTCATTAACTGCATCTCATAAAATGAACTTGCTCCATAAAGATCATTACAGAGTATAGCAAATGAAGACAAGGAAATACTGTCCCAGGTCAGCCAAACACAGTGCAGACACCACTTTACCTGTCTACTGCACTGATGGATAAAAAATGAGGTAGGAGGAAGCTCTGTTAGGCAATGACAGCTCTGACAGAGCAGCTGACCTAAATGGCCTGAAAAACACGGAAAAAACATCCCCTGTATCACAGAACAGGGACGGGCAGGAGACTCTGCATTTGAAAACTCTGCTCAATAAGCAATAACACATCTCGCAAATTCTGAAAACCATTCTTGCCATGTAGTTCACATACGCAGCAGGGAAGCAGCTCGCCCAGCCGGCGCGAAGGAACCTGTAACGATTATTCTCCTAGAAAAGTCATTCTAAATTGGGAGAGACCAAAAAGGAAAAAATGGATGGATAGAATGTAAAACTGCTTTATTTTACAAGTATTAGCCCAAAAACACAACACAGCTCATGCTGCAGTAGATGAGAAAGTAAAGGTCCTAAAATTTAGCAATTAGTCAATTCTCATTCACATTCTACAGGACAACTGGGTCAAGGTTTCAAAACCTGCACATCTTCTGTTCCCAAGTGGCAGAGCTTGAGTAAATTTGGCAGGAATAAGTACATTAACTCATATACTGAGAAAGTAATTATATTGCACTATAAAAATGGCAAACCTTGGTTTTATAATGTCTGCCACTGCTGGCCCGAACACTTAACATTATAAAAGCTTTGCCGCATTAAATTTGGACAATGTATTATGAAGCAAGTAATATTGATTATAGTCATTAGGGCTGAAATTCGCTGTTTAATTGATATATTTACTTAAAACTACTTCTCTATCTGTGAAAACTTCATTCCCACCACAAATTGTATAGCAAATTATTATTGAATTTCTCAGTATATATTATCAGGCAGTTAATTACTTTTCTATTTTTCCAAAATGTGTAAACACGTGACAACAATAGTTAAGGTCCATCCTAATGAAGGCAACACATGGTGTAAGCCAGTCTACACCCTGAATGAAATGATATTCCATCATTCGCTTACATAAAAACAATGGCAATTGCATTTCTTTCATTTGAAAAAGTTTTAAATTTTATCTTTTTTTGTCCGCCCAATTCCTAAAAGATGTTACATGGTTTAATGTTTCTGCAAATACACTAATCTTGAAGTTGTTTAGTAAACAGGATTTTAAAGTACAAACAAATAACAGAGTTGCAGTAATGGTACGGAACATTAATTGCACCTCTGTGCTCATCTGCAATGGGATAAACGTATTCAGTCATGCAGTTCAACCATCCCAAGCTCCACAAAGAGCTTTTCGAGAGTTTGTGTTAGTTGACCATGTCACATTTCCTTTCTTTTGCAGATCCTCATGCTAATACTGATTAATTATCAGCATCAAATTTGAGGCTTTGAGTTAAAGAACCTGCACAGTCAAACTGGCATGAACATTTTCAATGCTCAAATTAACCTAAAAGACCATAATTGTATTATTATTATTATTATTATCCATAACCTCCATGCCCAGTGGTGTTCCAGTGTTTGTTGTACCTTCACAATGAGCACATTAATATGTAACTCCGACAGATATGTTTGCGTTTTCTCAAGACAAAATGATAAGAACCCTTATACACACCACACACGTGTGCCAAGGGACAATTTCAGTTGCTAAATCACCTGAACTGTATTTTAATTACGAACGAAGACTGAAGCACCCAAAGTGCACGGTGAGACTAAAAATAGCTTCATGGGACTAGTATGAAAAGCCTGCTTGGACTCCATAACAACATTGAGCTGCCATGACAACAAATACCCATGTGACATGTACATGTAATTAATAAGGAGAAAATGAAAACTTGTAATTTCTCTTTGTATGAGTAAGATGTTCCACCTACTTACAGGACTCACAGTTTGCAGATCCAATTTCATTCAACTTAATAACCATTGATTTTGCACTCTGTCGTGCATTCTCTTAAACTCATTGAAAAAACGTACTACCTGAATTTTGCTCATCATTGGTAATTCATAAATCTACCTTGCTATTTACCAATATGTAACTCATGATACTGTGTTAGTGATGAAAATCATAATTTAGCATACAAAACAAACTGCACACATTAAAACCAGATGTGTCACCTAATTCATAATGTGTGGCAGGGCACATTATCCTGCTGAAAGAGGCCACTACCATCTGGGAATACTGTTTCCAGGAAGGGGTGTAGCTGGTCAGCAACAATGTTTAGGTTGGTGATACGTGTTAAAGTAACATCCACATGAATGTCAGGACCCGAGGTTTCCCAGCAGAATGTTACCCAAAGCACGATTCTGCCTGCGCTGACATGCCTTCTTGCCATATTGCAACCTAATGCCATCTTTTCTGAAGGTAAAAAACACACACGCACCTGGCCATACACATGATGTAAAAGAAACCATGATTCATCAGACCACGCCACCTTCTTGCATTGTTCTCTGGTCCATTTCTGATGCTCACATGCCCATTGTAGGCACTTTTGGTGGTGGACATGAGTCAGCAGGGCACCATGACTGGTCTGCAGCTACGCAGCCCCATACGCAGTAAACTGGGATGCACTGTATGTTCTGACACCTTTTTATCTAAACCAGCATTAACTTTTCAGCAGTTTGAGACACAGTAGCTCTTCTATTGGATGAGGGCCTTCGCTCCCCTGTCCATTAATGAGTCATGGCCTCCCATGGCCCTGTCACCCGTTCACTTGTTTTCCTTACTTGTACCACTCTTGGTAGGTCCTGACCACTGCAGACCAGGCACTTCACCTGTCATTATGTTATGGCTGATCAGAACATAATTCAACAGCAAAACATTAAATTATATCAGAAACTTTGTTTAATGTGATTTTACCTGTTTGTGTGTGGTTATATTTTAAGAGACATAAATTGCTGAAACTGGCTTTGAGTTTTGTCATAACATTTGTGTCAACATTAATACATAGTGGCTGGAAGAGATATAATTAATGGGGTATCTGTTGACGCAAAGTGAAATATATAACATCAGGACCAAAATGACATGCTGATCACATGCATTTTCTCAAAATACTCATATGAATTTCATTTCTGTAAAACAGGAGTTTCCCATCGAGCTCTGCTGGCCCCACAATGCACACATATAACTAATTACTACAATTACTGGGATGTTGAAACTGATAAAGCTTGAACGTAGATATGAAACGTGAGACTCTGCCTTGTACCCTAGGCTGCTTGCCATAGTCTTCAGGCCTGCTGCTACCCTGCGAAGGACAAGTGTTTGGACAATGGACAGATGGGTGGAGGTAAGTAGCTCTTCAAAAATTTAACAAAAAAATTGACAGGAAAAATTCAACTTGAATAATACCAATTCAGTCAAGGAAATTAAACATTCCAAATAATTGTCAGAGAAAGTTTTTGTGGCCATTCAGATAACCTTGCATGTTGTTCATCTTTAAATTACAAGGTGAGTATCAGAGTACTCAGAGTACTATAGGGGACAGAGGTGGTTTAGTTTTGAGTTAGACACTATTCATCACTTCTATGGTACTTCATCCATATCACCTCTGTGTAACAGGACTGTACAAATGCATTGTGTAATTTTATACTCTACCCTTCAAAAATACACACAACGTATGGTATGAAGACATGACATAATGCAATTTTATCAAAATAAATCTAACTGGATCAACAACTAAGAAGAGCTGTTACTCAAACAACAGTAACTGAAACAAACACTGGAATTTAATAAAATGCATAAAAGAAGCCTTTTTTAATTAAATGAAAATATGTGTTTTTCTCAGTGCGTAAATGATGCCATCAGCTGAATGATATCGGTCAAGCACCCCACACCCACGCATTTCTGTAGGCTACGGTCTCCTGGACACCATAGCAAAGGAATATTGATTGAACAGCGAAAATATTCTGTTCACATCAACGACTGTGGATTAAAAAACACACAACTTCAATAAGTCTCTAACTTTCAGCTTTCAAAACTGCATAAAGATTACAAACGTGTTCCCTGACACTAATATTCACCTGACACATGCAGCTAAGAAAATTGATTACTTGAAGTTTTTAAAATATTGATGTAACATATGTACAGCAAAAGTATTCAAAAAGGCAAACAAAGTTAATAAAAATGCATTACAATTAAAATTGTTCATCATAAATGTTCTCAATATTAAGAAATGGGTCTTGACATTCAATTAAATTCAAAAAAATACATTTTTGTAAATATGAATTATACAGAAAGCAAATAAATATTTCAATAAAGGCTGCTAATCACACAGCCCTGTTTTTATATTTTATTAATAAAAATAAATGACTTAAATACAAATTTATTTAAGTGAGGCAGTTAATTGTTGAAATCAAAGCTGGATTCCAACAAAGGTTGTGTAGTTGGTGCATAATACAAAATCCCTCCATTTGCATGCAACGTTTTCCAGTTTGTTTGCAAATGTGTCAACTCAAAAGCCAATAGAAAACAGTCTTAAGCCTTAAACGTGAGAGTTCCTCAGCTGTTCCAGCCTGTGCTTCAGTTGCTGGCTTCTCCTCGTCAACTGTTCCTTTAATAAAAGCAGTCTCCGCTCGTCTGATTGCATACTGAATATGCATTCGGTCGCTTTTTTGAGTATCAAAACTTTCGGGGCCTTTTCATTGTTCGCTACCTCCGGTATCTCGTCCCGCAAGGCGAAGAAGCTCATTTTCAGTTCGTTCCTCCTCTGGCGTTCGAGTACGTTGTGAGTCCTCCGTTTGTCGTTATCCTCTCCATCCGATGTCCGAGGGCTCGCGCACTTTCGGTTTGCGCTGATCTGCTTTATGAGCTTGCCACCGCCGCTCTCCATCTTCGGCCGCTTTACGCAAGGCTGCTCGCTCCTGGCTGACGGGTGGGCGGCATAGTTATGTTGGTGAATAGGGACGTGGCACCTTTTCAGAACCAGAGGGGCGTGATGAAGTCTGGGCGACGCTTCTGAGGAGTCAGACCTCCTGGTCACCTGTCTCTTTTCCACCGTCACCACATCAATTTCCTCTTCATCATTGTCATCCTCCTCATCTTCCTCGTCGTCTATTTTAAGAATTACAAAAAAAAAAAAAACATTTATGTTCATATTAAGGCGCTCATTACAAATGTAAATTACCAAAATGTCAAGGTAAGCAAAAAATCTGCTGGGTGAAAAATGATAATTTTCCTCATGCATTATCACTTCTGCATTAACCTCAAACTATTAAAGACCAAGCTTGTTTTACTTTCGGATCATGATGCGCGCAGTAAGCACTGTCATATTTTTTTTAGAATAGTCATTTTAACATATTGTAACGGACCAAGGGAGGGAATGCAACATACTTGCATTTGCAGAAAGATACGCATTGGGGACATAACATCTGACAACGTTGAAAAGACAGAGTCCTACACGTACCTGAGTCGCTGCCGCTGCTGCTGCTGCAGCCGCTGTTGGGAGGGGTATCCAAAGCCGAGCACGAAGGCGGGGTCGCCTGTCTAGACCTCTGTATTTCAGTTATCGGGTAAGGAAAAACTATAGAAGGGTCTATACATTCCGATGCGGAGGTGTTGAGATCTTGCAGATAGCTGGTATTCACCTGATTTGTATTGCTCTCAGCAGATCTAGTCGCTGGGATTTCTTTTCTAGCAGCCTGAAGCGTCGCCAACCTTTCGGAAACCACTTTTTCTAGTTTCGCAGCAGCGGAAAAGCCGCTCCACATGCAGTCCTGTATAATAATAGACTTGAGAAAGGACTGGGAGTAGTCCGCATCACAGATGAAAGTCTGGTTCACCACGTCGTCACCAAGAAACTCCGTGACCATTTCCAGCTGGTCTGCAGTGGAGGGCAAGGCGCTGGAAAAAGAGGGTCGCCGACTAGGGGAGAGAGGCGGGGTGGGCAGGAGCTCGAATTTCTTCCAGATGTCCTCGCTGGGTGCCGGCGGCTGAAGCTGGCTGTGCTGCTGGTAATAAAAATCCTCATCCTCGTTGTCAAAATAGAAGTAGGGCTGTATAGAGTCGTAGTCGTAATCGTAATTTCTACTCGTCACACTCGAGCCCAGTGGCATGGTGACCGCCTGGTGAATTAATAAAAGTATTAATTTCAAAACAAGTGAGGACCATGCCTGGGTAGGACTGACAGTTACTGAGTCAATAATAATCGGGTAAACCATCAACTTAGCACGTTCTTGTCCATTTATTTATATAATGAAAAATGCTATTGTGCAATGATAAAACGATTGTCACATGTTAAGATAAAGCACACTGTGCGTGCCAAATAACAACGCAGTATAAAGTTGTGGCAAAGCTTTAGTCATCAAGCTGTCAGCTACCATTTAAAAAGTCGAGAATGCCGAAACTGCAGCTGACATCTTATAGAATATTAACCTTTTAAATCACATGCTCGCTTAAAATAAAAGTGTACTCACCAGTACCTCTCTAACAAATGTGACCTATACATTAAAAAGCATTCAGCTATAGCGATTGTTCCTAATCCTTATAGTAATAACAACATCAATAATAATAATAATAATAATATGTATTACAAGGGATGCCGGAATGCTCTTACCGTTTAAAAATATAAAAAAATTCTAATTTGTAATTTTGATAAAAGCTTGCGGGTATTAAATTCACACCGGTGAGTGTCAAATGAGTGTAATTCCGCTGTGAAGGAAGTCCCGTTCGTAGTTTTCAGTTCACGTATCTAACACGCATACCGACTCTACTACGCGCACCGCCCCGTGGGCTGTCACTTTCTGCAAGAAGAACTGCAGCCTTTCACGTTGGTTTTAATACTACTGCGTTTGTCCCATCTGTATATATATGTATATCCCTCCGCATAGAGCTTTCCCGCCAACAACTTAACACTGCAAGGCATTATTCATGTCGCTCATTCTTCGCAGTAACGAACAAATCAGAATAACAACTTTTTTAATTTCGATCTTGACTACAAATATGAGGAACCGCCTATTTTGGCACTATATTAGGTGCGGACGATTACAAGCCCTTTACTCCTGATACGTATGGGGGAGGGACCATAGTAGTAACTTGGGTTAATGAATGAACGTGAAGGCTACGGAATAAGATTTTACTTATGTAGGCTGCGCAGTGCGTATTTTATTCCCTTGTTTCTGGACATTTTTTGGTTACAGAGGTTTAGTCCGATGAGTAATAGAAATTTCATTAGATTAATATTGGTTGTTGATATTCAAAATGAAAAACATTAAAACAGATTTTATCAGTTTCATAATAATTTAACACTGACAATTTTATGCAGTAAATGGAAATATATTTGTTTTATGTGTATGAATGTGCAATAGCAGCAATTTTGCAAAACAAAAAAAAAGTGTGTGGCTAATCTAAGTGAGTCAACTTCATATTATTCTTCATTTTCCATATACTGTTTCTCAGTTTGTATGAGGGAAATTAGGTCTTAAAATCGATGCTATGCATATTTGTACATCGGTTGCTAATAATTGTTTTTTAAAAATATTGACTTATGTTCTATTTATTTAATCATTCAATGACGGAATTTTAAATGACTGCCCTCTTTTGACTAATCAGCCGTTTGTCCCCTAACCGTTTACCCTGTGGAGAGTTGCCGATTAAACCAAAGGACCCAGGGGAAACCCACGTATGTACGGGCAGAATGGGCAAGGTTCTCTGTCCATATTCGAACCCATGACCCTGGAGATACAGTACGAGGCATCAATGCTACCCGCCGAGCTACCATGTCACCCTGCAACGTTTATGACTTAATTTAAAATGAGTGTCATGTTGGTATATAATATACCGTCCAGTGAAAATATTATGACCACCTGCCTAATACACTGTTGGTCCTCCATGTACCGTAAAAACAGCTGTGACTACCGAGGCTTGGACTCTAAAGACCTCTAAAAGCGTCCTGAGGTATCAAGCGCCAAGAAACTAGAAGCAGGACCTTGAAGTGCTGCAATTTGCGAGGTGGATCTGATGCGGATCGATCTTGTTGTTTCAGCATATCACGCAGATGCAACAAACAATTTTTAAGTCCATGCAACATACATGTTTGCTGAGTAAAATTAGATTATCGGTTACTTTAATAAATTGCAATTACACAACGAAATCCTTTAATTTGCAAATTGCTCTCGTTACTGCGGGATTCCCAAAAAACACAGTACGAGTTGAACTCGGCATTTAAATGGATCTGCATGACGATATGGACAGGCTAATAAAATCTAATTGGTTATAATTTAAAAAGTGTATTAGTTTATTGCCTATAATATAAATGGCAAAACTACAAAAGGACCCTGTGTTATCTCACAACAATTTGGGCGTTTTTCGGATTTACTTACTGTCTGTTAGCTTTCGGACACTCACCAATGTCAGTTCTTCACATACTCACGGATTAGGGGTTCAACATATTTTTTATCGGAAGGTAAATATTTTACAAATGATGCTGAAAATGGGAACAGTATAGAGGAAATGAATAGTGCCAAGATAAGGCGTTTAGACAATGAACTTTACAATGCTTTTGGCGCCATCTTCAGTTTAGAGCGAAACGCATCACAAAAAGAAAATTACAGCATAACTGCACATATGAGGATAGGCGACTTAAAGTATTTTAATAAATGAGAACACGCGACTACTGACACAATGCTACACATTTAATCATAGACACAAAAAATGTTTTAGAAATATTTCCAATCAAGATGTGATGCTTCGGAAAGGCTTCTGACTCTTTCAATCGTTAACTTGATTTGTCGGTTTGGAAACAATGAGTTAATTATTTTAAATAATAACAATAATAAATAAACAGTCACACGATAAATTGTGATGTTTGTCACTTTAATGCAATGACGTTCTGTGCAATTTTTAGCACTGCGAGTTTCATTGTAGTGACCCACTCCAATTAAAAACATAGAATTAGGAAGCGTGCTTCCAAATGGGAAGACCTACAGGCACATTGGATCTTTACAGCCCTCTATTTATGTGAGAGCCAAAATCTTTTGATCTTTGATGCACCGACTAGTTGTGCGTAGGAATTAAAAATGATAAATAATGAATACGTTAATACAACTTGTTCAGCGATGCCATAGCGCCCTCTTGTGGTTGATTATTGATAGTATTGACAAATTAAACCTACAAATAACCTGTAAATGAAAAGAAAAATAAGATAATTTTGTTTTTTAATTCATTAGTCATTTTTTAATATTAACGTTCATAATTCTATATTACTAATTTGCATCTTAAATGAGTGTTGTGTATTTAACAACACAATGTGTATATATTCTTTAATGGTTAGTTGAATTTTTTACAATTTTTTTTTTTTATGTGTTGTATGTCTGTTCTATTTTTACCCAGATGCAATTTATCTTTGTCTCATTATAGTACGTTTGTGTTATGTAGAATTATTAGCTACAGTTGTTTGGGGGAAAAGTAAAGACTTTTGTGAAGATCTTGATCAACACAGCCCTTGCCTTTTATGAAGAACTTCATCAACACAGTCTTAAGGACTCTTTAAGACCAAAAGGAGACTTTCTGTACAGCTGTTGTTAATTTTTTTTTTTTTTTTTTAATAGCAGCCCAAGGAAGTGTTCATGTCCCAGTCCACGGTGGGGGTTGGGTGCTGAACAAACCATTTACAAATGAAACATATTCTAAATATTGTTTATTTAGAATAATAAAAATGGGGGAGGGGTTTTACAAATCGAGTATGTTGAACAAATAAGTAACGAGCACATGCACGCTTTAAACCCATTTATGGTAAAAATGTCTGATGGCCATGCACACACGAGGCAGGCCGGCACGCCTATATTTTTCTGTGACATGGAGACACATAGGGCAGAGAAGAAATGCAGAGGATGGGTCAGGGATCAAAAAAAGTGATGTTAAGGAGAGCTGTAACAAGAGACAAGGTGGCAATACTGCTCACTAACCATCATTGAGAAAGTGAGTACTTTGCATGGACATAAAAACTTAAGTACTAAGTGCGGCCCAGGAGAATTCCAGAGAGGTAATTAAGTGAGAGGGAGGCAGCTGTGTGGGGAAGGGGAAGTTGGCAAAAGCAAATGAAAACCCAGCTAACTGTAATTTCCTGCACTTTGTGTGTTGCATAGATGTTCTGATGATCAATGACTGCAAGAGCAGTTACTGGTACATCTGCTGAATAAATCTGATTCTGAACTTTGTGCACTTTATTCTGACCTCACAAACAGCCAATAGGCTTGATCTACACGTATCACCCTGGCTTGAACTTTATTCTCAAAGTACACCTCACACGCAATTTCTACTCCCTGAACGTTATCATTTTCTCCCCTTCTCCACTCTCTAATTTAATGTCAGAACAGCTCTCTGCTTCTTTCCAATGTTCAGGACAGTAGTTTGTCAGAAGCAAATATATTTAATTTAGAGTATAAAATGGGACCAGAGTGACAGTAAATGGCAACCCCAAAACAGACTTTAAAAACTTTCTGTAAACAAAGAGCAAACACAAAAAAGTCAGAGGAGCGTAATACATTGTGTGTTTTATCTTCATGGTCAGCATGACGACACACCTGGAAAATTCCTCATTCATCCAAGCCCAACACAAATTAATACAAAAAGTTGAAATTTTTCTCCAAACAATTAAAAGAATAAAATGTATATATTTATTAATTTTGTTAAACTGCTAACAGAAAACAAACCACACATTTATAAGAATGAACTGAAAAGTGTATAAAAAATGCTAAGAATTTTAGAAGCAGCTATGGGTGTTAGCTCCACCAGATGATGATAATATTAAATACTTTCCCTTGCTTTGACATTTTAACAGGTACTGTAACTAATAATGGATTGTACTTACCACACTGTTGTAAAGCACATGTCAATCATAAGGACTTTGAGGTGTCTTCAAAGTCACAGCCATTAGACAGTGACTAATTACTCAGATTATTATGATGATACATTAGATAATTGTAACGTTCTAAAAGAACAGAGGCATCAAGGCAAGGGTTGAGTCTAATGGGCAAAGGGGTTTAATACAATGGACAGGGTACAAGTACATAGACTATAAAGACCACAGGGATCATCACAAGGCCAAGGGAACTATAGAGAACACAAGCCCCAACAAACACAGGAAATGGTTTAAATAGGAGAGGAGTGGGTGATGGGACACAGGTGATCATGATAATAGAATTACCCAAGAAACCTCAAGTGGGAAAAGAATGTGAACGTGTGGGGGATAAAAAGAAGAAATAGCAGCCCTTAGTGGCCATGGTGGGCCACTACAGGTGCTGGGCGTGACAATGAACGGGATTGTGGAGAGTGAACTTGATTGAGTTCATTAATGACTATTTTGGTTTTGTATTATTCATTTACTTAATAAAAATTACAAACAAGTGTCTGCCATTGAACAATTTGATGTTCCCCAGAATAATGAGTTGTACCATAAGGTGGTAAGAAGGAAATCAGCTGGTTTGATTCAGACTGTTAAGAAACATAAAATGCAATTAACACAGGTCAGTATATTTACCAACTAAGAATAATGTATTAACATGATGTGGTGTGTTCCAAAAGAAAAAAAGCTATTTTGTAACATCACGCTTCTTATTTAATGTTTAAGTCAAAATATTTTTATTAATGATTATTTACTTTTTATTTAGCAAAAGTGCATTTCAGTTACTTAGAAAGGAACCACTTAATTTGTTTGTATTCAAAGTTAATACATTTTCTTAGTTGATTGGAAATCTGGCTGGTGTAATTTTCTCTATTGACATAGGATTGATCCATAGCTCCACACCTTCTGAAAAAATAGTACACATTTTTGTTATTTAATGTGGCAAGAATAATGAAGAATTTAATATATTAGATGAACCAATAAGTGGTTTAACTGTTTTTAATTTTTTGTTACCTGGTGTCAGAGGAAAGCCAGGATCATCTTACTCAGGGACACATCTGGCACCTGAGGTAGGATTCAAAGCAGGCTACCTTCCCCAGCTAGCCTGACACCTCACCCCTGAGCACCAGATTATTAAGGGATAGACCTACTCACAAACTCACACAAGGGAGACAGTCATACAAATGCATTATAAACAAGTCCAAGAACACTCAAACACTGGACAATAACTAGAAAAATTACACTACAGTATTTTATAAACAGTATAGAGTATAAACAACAACAACACAGAGAGACAACGGAAACCTTTAAGTAACCTAATCACAGGCATCACTCATTAAAAGGGACGTCCTCCTCTCCACAGTCCTCTGGTCCCCCTCTGGGCCATCCCTGACAATATTAGAACTGGTGTAAAGTACCACATCATTAAGCAAAAATTATTTGTTTCCTAGTGATTAAACATTTGATAACCCAGCCACTAAAGTGGGATTCAGCCACCAAGGTGGCGGTCCCAAGCCTGGATAAATGGGGAGGGTTGCGTCAGGAAGGGCATCCGGCGTAAAAGCTGTGCCAAATCAAACATGCGGTTCGCAAACAAATTTTCCATACCGGATCAGTCGAGGCCAGGGTTAACAACAAACGCCATCAGTGCTGTTGACCAACAGGATACTGGTGAAAATTGGTCTACTGTTGGGCAAAGGAGGTTTGGTATGGAAAAGGAAAAGGCTGTGGGGACCCCTAGAGGGAGCAGCCATAAGAAAAAGATTAAACATTTCATAAAGAACATTTTATACCAGTTTCATATTGTTCTCTTCTGTGAGTGATATAGTCTCAACAATGGATTAGGTATTCAATTACCAGCAAATGAGAGAGATTACTCTAATTATTTAATGGATTGGATGCCACAGGTAGTGTCCCTTGCAGTTTGAAATGAAACTTACACCATTGATAAGGACATTGAACAGGAGAGGTCTATATGTAGCTACGCCACTAGATCAGATAAGTTTTGACATCCCTTTGGATACCCAAGTCATTGTACTTCTGTTCCTTAATCTGTGGAGTTTAATCCACCTATGAGTACAAAGATGTTTCTACTGACAGGTGTCACCATAAACCTTCTTGTTTTGGCATCACTTTTGCAGAGTGACTGTGTCAGACCCTGAAGCAGAAGACAGTAAGCATAGACCGTGTGGTGAAATCATCTCACCCCTCTTCGGTGCACACCTAGACAAACATTCTGACAATTTTAGGATTTTCTGTTAAGGCTTCTTTCTTTGGATTTTCCTTCACGTTTTTCTTAGTCCCTGAATTTTGACCTGTTTCCTGTTGTTGTCTGTACATTATTCCTCAGGAGCGTGATGTCTTGCATAAAAGGAGATTTGCATTTCAGTCAAAAATGTAAGAATGCATTACAATGTTACATAGTTTACTAATCCTTCAGTGTGTTCTATGTCTTATCATCTGGCACACTGCATACACTCGTAGCATGCAGCCAGTGGCTGAATAGGTAGCACATCTACCTGGGATGTGGATGGCTCCTTGTTTGAATCCTGCCCCAGCCACCAAGGGTTTCTGAGCAAGGCCCTCAGTACTGGTTCCCTGGGCTTTCAGTAGTATCTGCCTGCTGCTCCCCAGCTGATGGACTAAATACAAAGAACCAACTTTGTAACATGCAAATGTACTCAATGACAATTAAAGCTCTTTTTCTAATATCAGTGTCTGACTTATGCTTTTATGTCCTCATTTTATGAGCATAAAATATGTTTTTAAAGATACTTTGCAAAACATATTACACATTACACCATAAAACCTACTTTATGAGTTCATTCAAAAGCTATAAAGATGTATGACCAATCCTAAGTATAATTAAAATTAAATCTAAAATTAACAACTAATGCATGTCACTTTCAAATCAAAACAATTACTATTACTATTCTTCTCTTTATAGTCCACAAGATGGCATCTGAAGACATTTGAATTGTTAAAGCTAATTGTAAAATATTTGCATGTAGTAGTAAAGTAATCCTGCGCAGTATCAGTACAGTAAGTATTTTCTTTCCAAAAGTGTTCATAAATAACAAAGCATTCAATTATCAGGTAAAATGTACCAAGTGAACGTGGCCTTATTGTCAGTATCCCCTTTAGCTAGGGGTTAGCCCAAAACAGCTCAGAAAAATGTTAAATGTCAGAGTCCTACAGGCCATCGTGCCAAGGATACAGAACACTATAAAAAATAGAGGATCGTGATGCAGATTTGAGCAGTAAGAAAGGAGTAGAATCTCGGACTCCGAAATGACAGATGAACAGCTTGCAGGTGTCTGGATCTTCATGCCAAGAGACCCTTAGGAAGTTAGTCAGCAGGACATGCTTGGAGCTGCAGCTCAAAATACCACATTGTCTATTTTTTCACCAGTCACCTGACTTTAGTTGTTTTCGATTCTTATGTCTAAAATGTGTAAATTATTTCCTATCAGTAAAATGTTTATGAATAAAGTACTATAAAAAGTATTTACCACTCTCAATCTATAATGTGCACCTACAGTGCCAAAGGTCGGGCATCTTGAGAGTTCATCCTCAGGAGGAGGAAGCTCAAATCAGTGACGTAGCACAAACTCTAATGGGCCACCTGCACGGGCAGGTTTGGGCCCCACTCACTACACTGCTACAACATCCCTCACTCACTACAGCGCTACAACATCCCTCACTCACTACAGCGCTACAACATCCCTCACTCGCTACACCGCTACAACATCCCTCACTCGCTACAGCGCTACAACATCCCTCACTCGCTACACCGCTACAACATCCCTCACTCGCTACACCGCTACAACATCCCTCACTCGCTACACCGCTACAACATCCCTCACTCACTAGCTTATCTACAACATCCCTCACTCACTAGCTTATCTACAACATCCCTCACTCGCTAGCTTATTTAACTGCCTTGAATTGTTCTGTTCTGCTTTGAATTTGCCATTTTTGTGCACTGCTGCCTTATTTCTGCTTGCTCATGGTAAAAACCTTCTCTCCATTAATTTAAAAAATGTATTGCATTAAATGTGCAATGTCAACTGAAACAACCCTTTTGTGGTTAGCCTGCTTATATTCTGTTTTTTGTCTGTTGCCAGCTAATTGTAGTATTCTCACATTATAAAACCTTTAATCAGAGGCAGTGCCCACACCCCACAGGGCACTAACACACTGCGTGGCCTGCATGCCCCTCCCCTGCACCTGTACGCTCAAAAACATGGTTACACATTGCATTTAACTCTACAGTTACACATAAAAAATGTTAACAGAAAAGATAAAAAATACACGTTAATGTAAGCACAACAATAATGCAAGAAATAACATATTAGTAATTAAATATGAAAAGAATAAATAAGCACTGAGTAGGTCAAAGTATTAAATGGTTATAACACAATATGAAACAACAGAAATAAATTTTTAAATTGAATGTTACTCAAGTCTGGCAGGTTTTAATGTTTATGTCAATATAACCAAAAGATAAAAGATTAAGATAACAAGATAAAAATAAAATTAAAAAACTTGTTGAACTACTTGTGGTTAGTGGTTAGTGGACCAACCATAAGGAAGTTCGTAAGAATTCTAATGTTTTGTTATATTTTACCAGCTAAAATCAAAGCCTGAAATAAAAAAGCTTTCTGCCATTATCAATATGCTTGTTAAAACCTGTACTCAATCAAGCAATTTTTTTTTTATCTTTCTCCCCCAAGGAATTCATGTTGTCAGAATTCTGTTTGTTTAGTGCTATTTAGAACCACTCTGACACATTAAGAAAGCTACTAATAAGCAACATTAACTGTTTCATAAAACAGCAGTGAAAATATGAATTATTTCTGAGGATGGTAAATAACAAAAGGTAAATGTAAATCACGGTAACCCATGTATTATGGTACACGTCCAGTGGTACATGTTTCAAAAGACCAATAAAATGCAATATGTTTTTGTAAATCCAGGTCTGTGAATTTATGCCGCAACACTGAAAAACAATAAGACTTTTTATGTCTCACTGAAACAACAGGTTTTGTTGAAGCCCGGCGTATAAACACAAACAAAAACACACCCACCACTTTCAGTTCTGCAAGGATCTGTAATACCTGCCAATCTGAATATTTGACTAAAAGCCAGTTTCAAGTCCCATGGGGGAGCTGTTGTTGAACCTTTGGACATCAGCTAAATACCTTGTTACGTTATACCAGTTATACATAAAAATATTTCACCTGTTAACTGAACGTGTAAAATACTTTCATACATTTGTAAATAAATAAATAAATAAATAAATAAATAAATAAATAACTTTAAAAAAAATATTAGGTATTTGCAATGTATTAAAAAGGGTTTCAGGATTATTGCAAGGTTTGGCCAATGTAAGAGTTCAGATCGTGGCTGTCACAGCGTCATTCGGAGGCGTGGCTTGCGTGCAGCCACCCCACGTGTTGTTGAGAGGATGATGATTTAGATAAGTAGATAGCCATGGAGCCCTTCCTGCACAGCGGCAGCCTTTCGACAACCAGCCGTGATTGAAGATGAAAACGTTTCGTACTGGATTACCGTTCTGATTTGTCAAGGTGTCTGTACTGATGCACAATGGATAAATATTTAGCCGAAAATTCTGCTAGCCCTCACCTTTTCTTCTGCGTGCGCTGGATGATGTTATTGTTGTGTATGAGAACAGGGGCGACTGCGATCTTTGTGAGCTTAGGTTAGGAAAAACAGGTAAAGGGTGGTTTTCAGTGTGTGTTAGACATCCTTACTGGATTTTCCTTATTGGCTGTGTACAGTAAATGTAATGCTCTGTAGCTGTCACCCCAGCGATATTATGGTGAGAATTCCATCCTTCGCTCCTTACTGGCCTCTCATCCGCTTTCTCGTCCCGTTGGCAATCACGAATATAGCCATCGACTTCGGGGAGCAGGCAAGTACGGTTTAATTATTTGACGTCGTCGTAATATGTTGTCACTAAGCTATCTAGACGTAGGGTGAAGTGGTGGCGATTTCTCCATACATGGGAACGTTTCAGGGCCGTGATCGTAATGTCTTGCACCGTCTTGTGGGGATGCATGCGGCATGTGCAACATTCTGATATCTTATATATATATATATATAACAGAACCTGAGCCTATACATTGATATGTGTTTTTATGACTTTGGTATAGGCTGAATGGCCGTTGATTTCGCATGAAAATACAGTACCCGAAATGGTGTAACTGCTATTTGAAAAAACTCATTGTGTTTAAATTACAGCTCGTATTCTTGCATACGAGTGAGACTACCGCACTTCATTGCTGTGAGTGTATCTTTGCAACCGAGAGAAGATTGTCATAATTGTCAGGACTTCAACAGACTCGCAGTGTACCGTTAAATATTTGCATAGACTACACATGCGCAAAACAGTTGACCACACACTCATTGACCATGTGTGAAAAAACTTTACTCAAGCTGGATTGGATGTGGGGGGAATAGGGTTAAAACAAGTTGTGAAAAAGTTGATCACTCATGCCTCTTAAAAATTTGTGCAGTTACAATTTTTCAGCATTTGTTCTATATGCACAGGTATTTTAGCCCCACAATTTATCTGACCATCATAGTGTAGATCAATAACCTCGGGACTCATGTAACAATGTAGTCAACTGAAATGTATTGCAGCTGAAACTAGAAGACCAAACCTTCCAGGAAATAGACAGCATGTGTACTGAACAGCTGCTGGTACCGGACAGCTCCAGTACGTACTCAAATGTAAGCCTGTAACAAATATACAATGATGATTTTGCTAACTAATTTGAAAATGCTTCAAAATGTAAGTGAAGTTTGAGTACAAAAAATTCTCTTAAGGGGAGCTCAGTTTGGAATTAACAGGTTCTGTCTTTTACAGTGTTGTTCACATTCCAAGTTGTATTTCTTCTGTGTATCGCATGCATATTTCATTCACAAATCAGGCTATTTTGTATGAAAATATTTGTTGGGAAAGTTCTGAATCTTTTAAACTTACAAAAGTGGACTGGGTAATCAGATTATCTCAATTTGTGAAGTTTGCCCTTTGGCTGAATAAATGAACAATTTTCGTGTGGGATACCCAAAGGTTACTGTTAATTTTAGTTAACGCAGTACAGCTGACGGTGACATGGTTGAGGTTAGTTTATATACTCAGATAAGCCAAAACATTATGGCCACTCCCAGATGAAGTGAATAATATTGATTATCTTGTAAGGATGGTGCATAACCCAGCCACTAAGGTGGAATTCAATACACTGGCAACAGGGTGCTGGGTACCCAAGGATCATCATTCCGCGAGGGCAAAGATGTCTGTTCCATACTGACCAGAGGCACAAGATGCCGGAAATTATAATGACAGTTAATGCAGGAATGTGCCACAGTCTAGCACACACTGCAATGGGTGGAACATCATGCTGGGATGCAGAGGTCAATGGGTGGAACATCATGCTGGGATGCAGAGGTCAATGGGTG
>JABJVR010002393.1:0-17463 GCA_025773905.1 Chitala chitala
CCGCAGAATTCCGAAAAATGCTTAGAAAGCGGTACGCAAATAATTTTTTAAAAAAGAATGCTTTTGGCAAAGTAATTAAGCAAACAGCACCGCTGTTGTTGTTTTACCCCCTCTGGCCTTTTTTTTGTTTTGTTTGCAGGACATGTTTCTCAAAAACGCCCGTTACCTCCTTATGCCTTACACAGCACTAAATCTCCAAGCTGTTCATGGTGTCGCTCTGAACTTGTCATATCGTCTCTCTGTCGCTAGCGTTGGGAATGATAAACTGGAGAAGAAAGAGGGGATGGCAGATGAGAAGTTCTGGCAGCTCCTGCTCAGGTCTGAGAGGAAGGATTACGAGCGTCTGTGTGCCCAGTACGGCATCACGGACTTCCGGTGGATGCTGAAGAAACTGAAGGAAATAAACAGCAGGAGAGTAAAAGGCCAGTTTAAGGTCTGTTGACTGTATGTTGGCCTCTTTTAAGGAATCTTTTAAATATTAATGTACCTAACATATTTTAATGCAAGTTTATATTTGGTGCATATCAGATAAGATGGTGTACATTCCAGTAATGATCATTTTTAATGCTTTGTAAAAATAATAAATTTGGATATGCTGGCGGAGAAACAGAATATTTCTCCATATTTCTCACCATTTTCTAACCTTAAAACTACAGCATACAATAACTGCACTTGTACATCGTTACCATTATATACAATATCAAGGACAATATTAGATTAATAGTCTGTTCCCATGATACTTATGTTGTTGTCAGTCATGCTTTGTAGTATCATATCCTCTGTTGTCATCCACATCTTAATTTCCTTTTTATTTATTACATCTTTCTGTTCCTTACCTGTGTGTGTATTTGCTTACTTCAGTCCTTGTTTCATCCATGCATTAATCATGTGACCTTCCTTAGTACAGTACATCAATTTCATCAGTAAAACATAAGTTTTAAATGCCTCTCATGAACCTTGACTGTAGGATTTTCCTATATCAGGTGAGATGGGGGTGAATGTCCACCTAGGCCACTCATTGGAGGTCCATGATCTTCACCCATGTTTACCACTGCATTTTAACTGCATGTGTTCTCTTTATAATCCCCATGTTACATATAGCCATACTATGGTAAAATTTTGAGTGTAAAAGATGCCATACTGGCTGTATCACAGGCACATATTGTCTCTGGTTTAACAGTTCAAAGACTGGGAAACACTTTGACTAAGGAAGCACAGTGTACCATAAAATTAGATAAAATCGGGCAAAAGCATGCTGAAAACATTTAAGTAATTTATGTATTTTAAATATGTGAACAAAATTAACATATATTTTGATTAGAACACTAGGGAATATCTCATGTTGTCATGTAGGATGGGGCCATGGTCCCTTACAGTCAGGACATGGAAACGAAGCGTAACCTCAGACAAGTGCCAGAGGATGCTGGAGTGCACCAGATGGACACCGAGGACATCAGTCTCCTCTCCATGGACCTCAAGTGTAAGATCATTGTCTAAAGAGATATTCTGCAATAACATATATAGTTATATATAACTATAATATGAGATCACGGTCTCTGAGGACAAGCTTGTCCACTGACTACTGGTGAAGGCCTGCTTACAGGTGGACAAAGGTATCTACACAGCTGTGACTGGGGTTATATGCTGCAGTGCTTCTGCTACTGGTGGCTCAATGGGTAGAGCATCAGGCTAGGAGGCAGAAGTCTCTTGGTCCCTGGTTTAAATCTAGGTGTGTCCTTGAGCAAGACACTCAGTGCTAGCTCCCTGGGTGCCATGTATGGCTGCTCACTGCTCCCCCCAGGGGGATGGGTTAAATGCAGAGGACAAATTCCTTGTATGTACAAACATACTTGGCCACAATTCCCCTTTCTTTCTGGCTGAGGGTAAGAATGACTTCAGCTATATCCTCTCATATGTTATTTCTAATTAGATTTTCACAATGGAAAAAAAATCTTTGTTGAATCATCTTCACCTTTGTATAAAAAATTTCTTTCATTTGGTATACAGCTTTTTGCATGTTGCATCCAGAATTGATTGAATTCATTAAAAGCCAGCTAAAATGGTATGAGAAACATCCTGCGTATATCCTGCACTGATGGTCAATGTGGCACATGTAGCAAACATGATGCATCTGGCGAACAAATGTTGTGAGCATTAAAGCCTGAGGTTTCCTGTCCTGTCTTTACTGATCTAGCTGACACAGACCCCAGTATGCATACAAAGAAGGTCAGGAAGACCACGCAGGCAGAAAAAGCTGGAGTAACCCTGGACACAAGAGCACAGGAGCAGCAAAGTAAACTGCAAAATAAGGTTGAGGAGGACAGGTTGGAGGCAGAGAAAAAAAACAAAGTCCGCAACGTCTCACTCAGCAATGGCCATCAAGATGAAAACATCATAATGAATGGTTCTGGATCGGTATCAGGAAAGGCATCCCAACTTTATTCTGGGACTGGAATGACATCGGCATCAGGCAATGGTTTATGTTTAGACCCATCAAACATGGCATTGTGTAAAATTTCTGCATCTTTAAATAACGAGTCTGGTAGTCCTGGATCAGGAAGCTCTGGAGCAAAGGGTTATGGATCATGGGCTTCCGAGTTAAAAAGTGCTGGCTCCACAAAGTCTGTAGCAGAAGGTTCTGAATATGAAAGTGCTGGATCTGAAGACACTGGATCAGGGAGATACAAATCTAAGAGTACTTTTTCATGGAGTCATGTGTCTGAAGATACAAAATTGCAGCATTCTGGATCTGAGGATGATAGTCCATGGGAACAAAGATATAAAGGGTCTGATTTTGTTACTAAAAATTCTGGATCATTGACTCCTGGACTGAAAGCTCATAATCCAGGGAATCCTGGATCCAAAGGCAATACACTGCAGTATTCTGAATCAGGGGATCCGGAATCTGACAACAGCTTATCCTCAGGAGCAGAGCCAAGTGGAATGATAGTAGACAGTGGAACTGTCGGTATAAGAGAAGTTGATACTCTGGATGTGAGGACAAGCACTAGGAATGGAAGTGCACACCCAGGAGAAGAATCATGTGACAAACAGGACAATAACATCAGTGGGGGCCAAAGACTGGATAAAGACTCATGCAGAGGTAAGAAAGAAAGAAGAAAACCTTCACTTAAACCATAGCTTTTTTTTTTGCTACTCAACTATGAATTACAATCAACGGTTTTTTATTTGTAGAAGGGGCATAGAGGTTCGGTGGTTAGTGCTGTTGCCTCCAACCTCAAAGGTTGTGGGCTCAAATCTTACCTCTTATTTGTAAGCCTGGAATTTGCATGTTTGTTTTCCTTCAGCACTCTGGTTTCTTCCCACAGTTCAAAGGCATATATGTAATAATGATTGGTGTTTCCAGATTGCTCTTTTTTTTTTTTTTTTTTTTTTTTGTGTGTGTGTGTGTGTGTGTATGTGTGTGTGTGTGTGTGTGTGTGTGTGGGGCTGCAATGGAATGTGACTCCATCCAGGCTGTCCCCTGCTTTGTGCTCCAAGATTTGGTGCTATGGTTATTATTGGCCTTTATTAAAGAGCTCCAAGGGGAAGAGTTATGTGTCAATCAGCACTATAACATCAGCTGCAGTTGTTGATTCATGCAGAAGGAAATACAAAAAACTAAATCTTCACTTAAGCACCAATGCTTTTTGTCTACTTATTGACTCTGATAAACATTATAATCAACAGGTTTTTCGTATTTGTAGAGGTATTACTGACTTTTCGATTAGAGAATATTTTTATTTTTTCATTTTCTCTTGCCTTTAGCACTTTTGCAAAATCTTCCTTATTTTATCTATGTAATTATTTTACAGCCAGTAAAGCTATCAGGTCAAGGCAAAACATTGCAGTGTATATAATAAGGTTCATTTTCAAAAATAATTGGCTCAACAATAATGCCTTTGTTAAACAGCTTGCTTGTAACCTAGTTTTCAGTGGCTGACCTAATTTTTGTATAGCAATTAGTAACTGTTGCTAGGAGATATCACAATTATTAATGACCACTTGCAAGCAAGAAAGAAACACTGAGATACGGATGCTTAAACTTCAAATTTGACACTGCAGTAGATGAGCTAGCAAGAGAGAAAAATGCTGGGTAACTAAATGCTTCCTCTAATATGGGTAGTTTTGAAAACCACAGCATATTAAGGCCAATAATAATTACATTTAGGAAAAAAAAGTCACAGCAGCACTGAGCCAATCACAAAGCCAAGCAGGAGGCATAGCAGATGGTGCATACAGGAAGCAGTGTGTTCCATCTGCACACACAGCACCTGGTAAGTTCTGATATAGTGTATGGGCTCAGTGTTCATACCAAAAGTCAAAACTGTGGTTGAGTGCGTAGCTTTAGCAGTGATGTTTATACAGCCATGTCACCTGGCTGTACTACAAAATATTTGATGATTATGCACATAACTCAAGCATGATTGACCATCAAAAACATTAATAATTTATAAAAACCCTGACATATTTACCTTCATCTAATTGGACCTGTTTTAAATACAAATTTGTTCACTTTTTTCATTTTTTTTGAAAATTGAATTGGTGCTTTTACTAGTAGATGGAACAAAAAGACGCAAACTAGATCCACATCCGTTTTCTGTCATTGCCAACGAACAGGCAGGTTTCAAGTCATCACTACCCACACTGCACACCGGATAGGAGGATTAGCCCATTTAGCCAAAGACTTAAATCCCTAGCTCTGGAAGCTAATCTAACTCTTGTCCCGACCCCGGTGGTGACATCACCATCACCACAGCCGACTGCTACCACTGTCACATGTAGTGGTCGCCACACTATTATCTGAAGCTGGTGTCAACTTAATTAATTTAAACATTCTCCCAATTGTCAGGCTAATTAATTGAAGCTGGGTGAGGCTCATTCGTTTTGGACAGTATCCCCTAAATAGTTCTGTGATAGCACTGGATGTCAGTGAGGTATCACTGCTACTTGACCTGTTAACACATCCCACACATTTTTAGAATTAAAACCACTGGGTGTGAAATCAGTGTTAATTCGTAACCTCTTATTCATACTTATGTACCTTGGTTGTCTTCTATTGGTATTTGGAGAATATAATAGGTCACAGGAGCTGTGATTTATTAAAAGACTTTAACAAGAGAAATTTACCAAAATGTGTAAAAACTAGTCGCATGGTGGCGTGGTGGTTAGCGCTATCACCTTGCACCTTTAGGCCTGAGGTTCAATTCCTACCCTTGCATGTTCTCCTTGTCCTTGTTGGGTTTTCTCTGGGTTCTCTGGTTTCCTTCCACAGTCCAAAGACATACAGGCTAGGTTGATCAATGTCTCTAAATTGCCCATTGTGTGTGTGCCCTGTGCTCTATGTGTTTTGGGATGGGTTCCAGGCTTCCCTGCTACCCTTAACAGGATGAAGCAGTATAGAAGATGACTGACTGACTGTAAAAACTACAGAAAATTATTTGTACTTTGTTGCATTTTAAAATGTTCTCATTTTATCAAAATGACACTATTCTCTAGCGACAGCTCTTTGGTAATTACTAATAGGAGGAACAGGTGAACAGAGCTTAACTACAGATCAGAGTCAGCTGGAGGGAGCAGATGACTCAGCAAAGGGTGGCGAATTGACTGACTGTCCCAAGTGCTCATGGATAAGATAGGACAGCCTGCACCCTGAATCAGTCATTGGTAAAAGCACATGCAGGCACCATTTCTGTTTGGCATAGCTGTTTACAGTGCGTTCACATGTAGCTCTTTCTCTGTTGTAGCAAAAATTATTCAGTGGAAAGTTAAATTGTAATGCTTTTTAGCATTGCATCTAATCAGCACAGTCTCTCCCATTAAGCTCTCTGCTTTCTGTTTTTTTTTCTTTTATTTTAAAGCTTATGTTGTTTTACGATTCAGTTTAGAATGTCTGCTTGATATCTGCAATTGTTGTGAATGTCTGTAGCTTAAGTAAATGCCTATATTTGTCTGAAAAAATCATTTGACTGAATATGCTTCGTGACGCAGCTATTTACCTTCATGGTATGATATGACTTACTGCAGGCCCTTTACATATTCAGATACTGGAGTAAAGGTCACCAGTGACCTGTCGAATGTGAACATCACTAAAGGCCAGCCTGCAGGACAGCTCTGCAAGCTGAACAGTGATGCACATGAAGGGACTTGGCCCAAAAGCGGCAAGCGGGTGTACAAACCATGTTCATATGAGGGGAAAAAAATGTGCATGTGCATGTGTTTTGTTTACAGAATCCCCTATCCACACCAGTTCTAACTCTGGTTCTTTGTTCCTGTCTGTGGTCAGCTGTCATCCACAGATACACTGATCATTACAAAAACTACCCGGAGGAGCATGCAGGAAATTATGGTGTTGTAGCCAGTGAGCTTAAAACTGAAGCAGTAGTTGCTGCAGAAGGTCAGAAGAGATGATGTCATATTAAAGATAATGCACTGAACCAAGTTCCACTGTATAACTTGGAGTACATCTTTTATTAACTGCTAAGGTTATCGGCATGACAGCTGCTTTCATTTCACCTCAATTGTTATTCATTGTGAACCATTTATGCTTGCCCCAAAACCCTAAATAATTAGTTTCAGTTCTGTACAAATTACAGTGCTTGATAGCTTCCATAATTACAGCATACCAACAAAATTTTAATTGGCATCAATGTTTTTACTTTATGAATTAAATTTTTCATATGCTCTTCTGAAGGGCAAAAGGTGAAAATATCTAAGTTGTAGCTCACGATCCATGAGAAACTTATTTTGCAGCTCTATATTTTTATGTTCTGTTAGACCCACCTAGGATTAACTCTGATGACCTGGAAAAGTTCTCTGAGCCAGTTGTTGTGACAGTCAGCCAGAAGGCTACCTTCAAGGTGCTGTTTATGGGCCGCGATCCGGTGAGGGTGCAGTGGTACAGAGATGGTGAGGAGCTTCTGGGGGGCACCAACACCACGCTGGAGAGAACGTCCAACGAGGGCCACTTGCTCCTCAGCAAGTGCCAGCGCAGGGATGCGGGGCAGATCAAGGTCAGGGTCAGAAATGAGTTTGGTACCATTGAAGCCACCTCACAACTCATTGTCCTTGGTAAGTGGTGCTCCGAGGGTACCAGTCAATATTATAAGCTTTAAATACAGAACAGAAGAATCTTCACCATGTTTACGTGAACATCAAATGACACTTTTCTATCATGGTTTCATTTTAACTGATTGGATGTTATCTTAGACTTCTTTATATAGGATCATTTTTCACATGTGGTTTGATGATACATGGATGGATAGCTCCTTGCAGTTTACTTATATGCAGTTTAGTTATTTTTTCCTTTTTCCAAAATAGAAAGACATTATGTCTTTATAGTAATTACAGTATATTTTACTATAATGGACGCATTCACAGTTTGATAAAAATATACTGTATGTACATGCAATATACCACAGCATGAAGAATATTGCATGTTCAGCACTTTGAACAAGTTAGAAGAATTCATATGGCTGTCTGTTCTTATCAGACAAGCCCAGTGCACCACAGGGCCCAGTGGAAGTGCTTGAAAGCTCCATCTCATGCATTGAAATCAAGTGGCGCCCTCCAAAGGACAACGGTGGCTCTCCAATATTACACTACATACTGGAACGCAAACAGGTCGGCCAAAACACTTGGAGGAGGCTGGGTGAGACTGACACTGTCCCCAGGTACAGGGACACGGCTGTGGATCATGGCAGGAAGTACTGCTACCGTATCTGGGCAGAGAACAGCGAGGGTTTAAGTGAAGCCATGGAAACGGAGAACATCATGGCCGGCACCAAGGGTGAGCAAGAACATGTTCCAATGATACACTCAGCATAACATAAAATGTGACTTCACACTCTGGAAGCAGGAACATATTGTAGTCCTGAACTGGCGAACTCTGTCTGTCAGTGGGAGTTTGTGCATGTTAAAATGAAACTAAGGGTTTAGGCCCTTGTTAGACAAAACCTGTTCAATTTTTAACTATGAAACTATTAATTTAGAATAAGAAATACAAAAGCAATGCTGCAGGTGTGTTAACTGATCACAGTATATCAAGAAAATTAAAGATATTTCAAGACTTGCAAGCCGGATAATGCATTATATAAATTAGAAATCTAGCACTGTTTAATAAACCAACTTTTCAGCTTGGGGTGGTCAGGAATTTGCAAATAGAAAGAAGAAAATGCTACCATCCAGAAAGATAAAAACTTTTTTTTTTTTTTTTTGTTATTCATCAGCATTTCCTGGTCCACCAGCAGCACCCAAAGTGGTTAGTGCTTTTAAAGACTGCATTAATCTTTCATGGGCCTCCCCAAGCAATGCTGGAGGGTCACGCATTGTGGGCTACAACCTGGAGAAGCGCAAGAGGGGCAGCAATCTATGGTGCCAAGTAAACCCTGTAGAGGAGCTCATTCAAGGTGACATCACACATATATGTTCAGCTGTACAAATGAAACATAATGTAAAATAAACCGCAGCAGTACAGAACAGTGTCTGTATTTTAGACGTAAAAATTTGGCCTGATAATTACACACACACACACACACACACACACTCACATGCATGCATTAGGTTAAAATGTGTGGGGTGGGGAGTCCCACCGGGTGTTGGTGATGATCGGATCATTTCAGATACAACCTGAACATGTTAGCTGTTCAGCAGAGCATGACCTGTGCAGAAAATGAGAAATCAGTTCTGCTTTTGTGTTCTACAGAGAGAAAATATGCAGTGAAGGACATTGTAGCTGGAATGGAGTATGAATTCCGTGTCGCTGCTGTCAACTTGTCTGGGGCAAGCGAGCTGAGTGCTCCGTCAGACTTTGTGTTTGCGAGGGACCCCAAGAGTGAGTCCGTGTACAATGAGTGTTACCATGGAAACACAGATCACACACAATAAACCAAAAGGCCAAATGACAAGAGAAATGACAATAGAACATTTTATGCCAAGAAAATGTTAACTTTATGATGATACCATTTCCTATGTGAAAATTAATGGGACTGGTAGTGTGCATGATAAATGTATAGTTTATGATGGCTGATGTTGCCTTGCCATAGTGTACTGTAAAGTTACCGTATGAGAATCTCAAATGGGCCCTCTCATAACTTCCCTGTAACCCTATAATGTCATATCAGAGCGTCCTGGCAAAGTCGTCGACCTGAAGGTGACAGATTCCACACTCACCACCCTGCGCTTGTCTTGGGGCAAGCCAGCAGAGACTGAGGGAGTCCAGGATGAAGCCAAGGGTTATTTTGTGGAAATTCGGCCAGGGGAGAGCTCTTACTGGGAACGCTGTAGCAGTTTTCCTGTCAGTGTGACCTCCTTCACGGTGAAGGGACTAAAATCTAAGGACATTTATTGGGTGCGGGTGATTGCCACCAATGAGGGGGGAGAAGGCGAGCCCCAGGAATTGGACAGCTACATTCTGGCCATGCCGCACCCAGGTGGGTAATGAATTACTACACTTAAAAATTTCATTAGCTACATTTACATTCCTAAATTCCGTTACCTAATTACTACACTTCTAAATTCCATTACCTACTGTATATTCCATTCATTTAACAACATTCCCAATATAAGTCACTCCACATTCTTCTAGCATAATTCCATCCAGTTCTCATTTACAGTTCTATTCCATCTGCACATGCTTTTATATAGCTCTGTACATTTGTGAAATTCTGAGTTTCATTCTAGAAATGAAAAAAAAGTTCAATAATTTTGACATGTTTTGCAGTGAGACCCAAATTCACAAAAAACAATATGGAGACTTTCGTGATAGTAAAAGCAGGAAATTCTGTGCGACTAAATATCAACTTTGAGGTAAGGCTGCATTATGTATCACTGATGCAAGGGTGGGGTCTACACGGCATGCTTCTCATGGGGGAGGAAGTGATGGCTACAAACATGCACACCACCAGCGGTGAAATTCCAAAACACCCTTTCCTCAATTAATGTTATTCATTTATTCATTAAAACCTGCTGTAATTTGAAAAACTAAATTAAAATTGGGAAAATTAAAAATCTATTCTATCAGCCCATCCAAAAACCCCAAACCAGTTTCTGATAATATTAATAAAACTTTTAAAAACACCTATATAATTACATAAACCCATATGATATGATATATAACAGTTAATAGGATATTGGTATATATTTTTTAGTATATTATAATATACTAAATATACAAAATATATATCTTTAGTACTTAATTTTGTATGTTACAATTTTTATAGCACCTTAACACGTCTATGTCTATGTCTCCACCTCCCTGTGGTTCGTACTTATGGAGAAATGCACCCAAATTTCATTGTGCTTAACTGTACAATGACAATAAAGGAACTCTATTCTATTCTAAACACTCAATAAGGTCATTAATGGGTATGTGCTAAGGAAGCACACAAGAAAACATTCCATGGCATTGCATTACATTATTTATGCAAAAAATGTAATGCATATAAAAACAGTGCAGAGAATTTCAACAAGTATATTTACATTAATTCAGTTACTGTACCATTCTAAGAGCAGACATCTCATAAAACATTTTTATTAACATTCTTGACTACAGGAAAATGTTAGTAAACAGTTCCACATTTAGTGTTCAAGCGAGTAATTGAGGTGAATGACCTTTCCAGGCTTCTCCATTGCCCGATGTAACTTGGTTGAAGGACGGAGAGCCCGTGTCTAGTCGAGTGATCGTTAGCAGTGCTGGTGGCACATCACGGCTCCTCATTCCAACCTCAGAGTGCTCCGACTCAGGCGTGTACACCATCATTGTCAAGAACATGGTCGGGAAGGCGATGCACGACATCGAAATCCGAGTCGTGGGTAACCCTACCGTCTTTCTTAGCACATTGGTTATCTAGTAAAAACACTTACTGTATATACAGTACTCATGTATAAGTAGAAAAATTTTCATCTGTGGGTGACAATAATTTTTCCAATGCTTATGGACATTAAAAACTAGTTATAAAGCATGCATACTGAAGGTGCTTCATGGTGATTCAATGGGTTGGACTGGAAAAAACGTCCGTGAACAGTACATGCAAGTTTGCAAACTATTGGTCGCTAATGGAAAATGATGAAATGTATGTGAATTTCTCTAATTCGTGTGGGTTTCCTCTGGGTTCTCCCATTTCCTCCTACAGCCCAAAGAGATGCTGGTTAGGTCAATCTGACATCCTTAAATTTTGTGAGTGTGTATGTGTGTGTGTACATGCACGGACACATACATAGAGATGGTTTAACAGTCTGTCCAGGGTATTGCCTGCCTTGCACCCTAGGATGCTTAGAATAGGCTCCAGGCCACTGGCAAGTCTGAACAGGATAATTGGTTGGGAAATTTTTTTTAGGATGACTTAATAGAGTAATAAAACTGAATGGCCTTTGTGATGTTTGATGAACACTGACAGACTTAAGTAGCCTAATAATGAAATAAACATTTCTTTAATGCAATTTTTTCTTGGTTTTTATATACTGCTTTAGTTTTTATGTGACTTTAACAGTCCTTGGTCATTTGTTAAACATTGCTTGAACATTATAACTGGTGCATAAGAACTTGATTATTAAGTGTGATTAGTTACCATAGTTGCTTGGACCCAATTAATTTTTATTCATGACTTATACACTAGTCATTTCAAATTTAGAATTTAGACATATAGCATTATATATGGTAATTTTAATGAGTCTGTAATGTACGCAGACCAAGCCAGAAACTGGGAACTATATTACCAAGGTTTCTCAGTAATATTAAACAATTACAAAAAACCTATTGATGGTTTTTAAATGCAAATATTGCATGTCAGCAGACAAGCACACTGGTTATTTGCTGAAGATTCACAAATGAGTTTACACACAAAAACTGATAGTACATGTCGTAAGTATTGCTGATGGCTGCACACTTGTGATATTTATGCAAAAAAGTTCAACATGCTACATCCTAACTCTAATATTAAAGGCTTCCATGATAATCATAATAATGCGTTCAGGTAATATTTACAAGGATTTCCTAGTAACCCTTGTTATTGGTACAGAATGTTGTAGCTGCCATATCAAGCTCTGTCTGGAAAACCATAAATAATAAACCTACCTCTTTACTGTAGTTGGGACGCCAGTATGGTTTGTATGAGCTGAACAGTGGGCCGCAGGTATTGAGATCCGTGTTCCTGATCCGATTTATAGATGACCCCAAGCCACCTGGGCCAGTGGAGCTTCAGGAGAACGTGTGGGGCACAGTGATGGTTACATGGCAGCCTTCCCCAGACGAGAGGAGCAATGACCGGCTCCACTACATGGTCTCCTGCCGAGACTCCAGCGAAAGAACGTGGCACGTGGTGGCTGACCGCCTCTTCAACAACAAGTTTACAATGTGCAACATCACGCCGTGCTGCGAGTACAGCTTCCGGGTCTACGCCAAGAATGACATGGGGATTTCCACACCCTCTGAGTCAGCAACCTGGGGAACAGGCAAGAGGAAAGGTGAACTCTGCCCTGTCACTCACACTTATATTTTGTACCATCATGCCTGCTCCTATCAGGTGTCTCAGCAGGTAACCTTATCAAAAGTTTTACTGCGATCCCAGCTCCGTCTTGTGGATTTCACATTGTCTAATTGTACACATGTTTCTGAAGGTTGTTTTTGTCCCATAGTCCAAAATCACATACATACAGCTGAATTGGCAAACTTCAATGTAAGTCCGACTGCCCTGCAATGAACCAGCATTAATATGCATGTAAGGATATCTACACAATTTTCATATGGGAAATTGGTCAATATTTTTATCATTGCCACATGGAAAATGTTAGGAAAACAAGTGATTTGTAATTTTCTTACAGAAGACAGGAAATTCACTTTCTAATTGATCCACTTCTAATTTATTAGATTATCCATTAAGTACAGAACTGAGAAAATTCAGCAAAAGTATTTGTAAGCAGATAACACTCCATTTCCATATTCAGTAATGGGCTGCTATTGTTCTTATGTCATTCAAAACAGAAAAATTTGACATACGCTTGCCTACCTACAAGACGCGTAGCCTGCTGAGCGCACCCACCTTCCTGGTGCCACTCAAGACGCACATCGCCACGCCAGGCTATGAGTGCTGCATGAGCTGCGCAGTGCGCGGTAACCCGGCACCCCGCATCACCTGGCACCGTGGCAATGTTAGCCTCAATGCCGACAGTGACTACTACGTCAGTAACACCTGCGGGGTTTGCTCTATGCTCATCCTGAGAGTGGACCCGAATGATGCGGGCGAGTACACGGTGACGGCCCAGAATGCATTGGGCAGTGCTGAATCCACTGCCACCCTCTCTGTCAGAGGTAACCGTCGAAGACAAAGCACACAGTCAGAGAAGTGAGAGCTCCAGTGGAGGCCTGTGACAAAACTTGTACACATTAGATAGCACAGCATGTTTAAATAAACACTTTATGTGAGGTTTTTTGCCTAAACCCACTCTGTTATCTGTTTGTTTTTCAGAATAAAGAAGCATGTAAAGTTGCCAAGTTGCCAGTGTTTACCTTGGAGTGCACAGGGCCGCTGCTACAGATTTTTGGCCCAATGAAAGACATTATGTTACATTGCTTACAGACTCTGTGCTACGTTCTAATTTTTGAGGCCCCTGTCAGTCGCATCACCTTGGAATCAACCTACATTTCCACCTCTCTACAGCACTCCTGGGCGTGCAACTGATCACTATCAAATTTGTCTTTCTACATGTGTGTCTTTATTTAATTATTCATATAGCAAACACTACAAATTTGTAATTTCTGCATAAGTATGATTCTAAATTACTGCAAATTCTATACTAAAGTAACATAATCTAGTTATTTGGAGGAAGTTTGTTGCAGTTCACAAAGTTCTAATTACATAAAATTTGAAAACGTTTATCTATTGTAAATATGCACTTACTGATTTGGCCAAAGGTGGCACGGTGGCGTGGTGGTTAGCACTGTTGCCTTGCACCTCTGGGCCTGGGGTTCAATTCCTGCTTTGGGTCTGTGTGCATGGAGTTTGCATGTTCTCCCTGTGCTTGGTGGGTGTTCTCTGGGTTCTCCAGTTTCTTCTCACAGTCCAAAGACATGTGGGATAGGTTGAGTGGTGTCACCAAATTGCCCATAGTGTGTGTGTGCCCTGCAGTGGGTTGGGATCCCCTGCCTTGTACCCTGTGTGTTTTGGGATGGGCTCCAGGCTTCCTGTGACCTTTACCAGGAATAAGTGGTACAGAAGATGACAATCTTTCATCTCTTAAAAACAGCTTAACAAAGAAACATCTCACATCTAAAAAGGGGTTTTAAATTGCTCTTAAATTGTTTTAATAGATCATGTTAATAAACAAAGATAAAACAGTTGAGTATCATGTTTTGTCCTTTGCGTGACAACTGATACAGCACAAACCACAGTCTAAAAATGCACGTGTTAAAAAGCATCCTATAATGAAATCCTTATAAAGACAACTTTATATACAATATTCAAATTTTAATGCATACATTTCTGTGTTAAATTTTGGAATTAAAGATAACCAGAATATTTATTTCTGTATTGTTTTATTTAATCACATCATTCATTCATTAGTATATTCATTATGATTGCCTATATTTCAAACCAAAACAGATCAATATTATTTGAGAGCATAAGCACTATCTTTAACGTAGCAAGAAGTTAAGATACAACGCCAAGAATGCAAACCTCACACTGAAAGCGCCCCGGGGATGTTGCCACAACTTGCAAAACTCGCCATGAGTTTTTACTAGTGAGCTCACGTGTGTCTTCATTAGATAACGCGACACATGCTGCGGCGCTACTGGCCGCTGGCGCTTCTGGAACGCCCATCTACTCTCGGCTGTCTCCCTATAATGAGGCCCTCCTACTATGCCCCTTTCCTTTTTTGATTGTGGTCCATCCCCTTGTTTCGGGACTGGCATTTCTTCATCGCGGTGTCCTATGAATGAATGTCCATGGTGGTTTTGTTTTGAGAGTGACAGTCAACAATTTTTAAGTTAAACGACGCGCTGGACGCGCACAACCAAGCGTTAAATGCGCACTATTCTATGTGCCTTAGGAATACGAGAAAGAAAGTTAATAAAATAATAAAAAATGACAACAAAGCACCGAAAAGGGAAAAGCAATAACAAACAAGAGAACTCTTTCAAGCTCGATGCCTTCCAACAGGATTCGCGAGGTGGACACAATTATGCCTCGATGTTTGTTTTAGTCCTCATAATCGTGATCGGAGGGGCAACCATGGCATGGTTTGTCTTCCAGCAACATCAGACCATGAACTCCCTGACTGACAACTTCGTGGGAGTGCAAATGAAAATGGTGAAGTTTCAGTCTTTACAGGAGGAAATGCGAAAGACTAATGAAAAGGTAGGCGTTTCCACTTGAGTTACCTGGTCGATAAAAATACCAAAATGCGTAGTCTGCTGAGGGCTGGAGAGCTAGACAGATTTACAGTTAGTGAACCTTGTTTTTCTCATTAATACATAAACTGATCGTATTTACTTACCTGAGCCGTCGTATCTTGTGTTGCAAAATGGATGAAATATAGGACATAATTGAATGTGTTTAGCAAAACATTAAATAGGACAAATCCCATCGTGACACTTCTTCTGTGCCATAAATTGTGCGCTTCCCTTCTTATTCAAGCTTCAAAGTGCCGATGTTATATTTAATAGTTACTTTGCAGTAAGCTGCTGCAGTAGTTGAAAGTTGAGGGTTTGATTGGCAGTCACCCACCACTGTCCAGTTCGCCTTGCCCAAGTTTGCGCTTGAAATGACCATAAAGTGTTCGAGTCAAGGTGAACCAGCGCGCATCTGTTGGTGTTTGTTGTAGAAGGAGGTGCCATCATGTTAGTATTATAATACAAGCAGGGATTTTAAATAGAAAGGAGTATTTAAAAATCTCAGAGAGTTTTTGCACAATTTTAGTATTGTTAAAATTCTGTAGAATTGCAAGAGCACTCTATTATCATGACATAAACAGTAGTACCACAATAAGAGCTGCTCAGATCTGTGAAGCCGTGTTTAAATTGGAGCAGTCTTACTGTCCAGATACAGGAAAGGAAACCAGTTGTCTCTCCCTAGATAAAAATAGCTCGTGATGTATTTAGAACCGATCCCTGTAGTGAATCTCGACAGTTGTCACCATGTGCTGCTATTAATGTCGTCAATGAACCGCCGTGCTTACATTTGGGCTTTCAAAACTAAGATCATGTGATAGAATTTCGGAATATTTATATTCTACTTTCCTTGTATTTGTCAGTTTTGTGCAATAAAAGTCTGGTTAAAACATGGATTTACAGAGTACAAGAGAGGTGTTTTTTTTCGGTATCGCACATTAATGTAGGATTTAATGTCAATGGTTTATTCACAGATGTTGACGTTTAATATCTGTTAAATTAAGTTTTGCAAAATAAAATGTGTAAATTATTAAGTGTAAATTATTCTCCCTTCACTCGCTTAATCCTTTAATGTAGAATTATTATTTTTGACATTGCTGAGTAGTTATTTTCATAATATATTTACTAAATTAATGTTGTCATACCTTCCATAACATTTTCAGTGTTTACCGGGCTTTTAGTTTTAGAAGTAGAAGTATGTAAGTAGTTAGACAAAACACTTGAAAAGGTAATATTATATATGTGTGTATTAATGGGTTTCTATTACACAACTTTCCGTGCTAATGTGGTTAACATCCTCATTGTTGACATTATATTAAACATAAGGTTAGGAAACATGTTTTGTGATGTGCGATAACAGATATTATGTTGATAACTATAATGTAATTTTGCATGAAAATGTTACTACCAGTAATTACTTGTATAGAGTATTTTGTTCTTACGTTACTGCTCTGGACACTTAAAGTGTTCTTGTGCACGGCTGCAGAGCCTGAATGGGCTGGAAAGCCGGCTCCAAGCACTGGAGGAGGCCTTCACGTGGATGCAAAAGCAGGTGGCGTCGCCTGGGCAGCAGAAGAGCTCTGACCTCACTGCTCAGGTGCTGTCCCTCCACAGCGAGATGAAGGCACGACTCGCGGAAGTGCAGCAGGCCTCCGTGACAGAGGAGCAGCTGGAGGTGCTGCGGGGCAGCGTTCAGGCCGAAGGGGAGGAAATGAAAGTGGTGAAGGGTGAGCTGGGTGCCCTGAAAGCTTTACACTCCAAGCTGGCGGAGGGCTTTGGGGAACTCTCAGAGAGTCTGGACATCACACGCTCCTGGCTAACAGAGCAGGTCGAGCAGGTCGACGTACTAACGTCTGAGCTGGAGACTCAGGCTATGCAACTTGTGAACTTGAAACGGCTGGTGGTCCGTCAGAAAGCTCATCTTGACGCAACTATGGAGGATAATACTGACAAGACGTATGTATATCATCCAGATTAGTGTGCGATAAACAGGGTATGTGGGGGGGGGGGGGTTAATTTGCAGTTAAATAATTTTGAGCAATATAGTGGGTCTTATCTCCTGAGAGGGTAGCACAAAC
>JABJVR010002394.1:0-17462 GCA_025773905.1 Chitala chitala
ATAAAATAATCTTTAATATTTAAAAAACTAAAGTAGCACAAACGACATTTTTTACGGCACAAACCGGCACAAACGAATGGGACTATTTTCGCGGAGATTTGCGTGGGGTGGGGGGGCCAGCTTCACGCACGTGCAATACGGAGACGCCAATCAACCTAACCTGCATGCCTTTGGACTGTGGGAGGAAACCGGAGAAAACCCACCAAGCACAGGGAGAACATGCAAACTCTACCCACACAGACCCAAGGTGGAAATCAAACCCCAGACCTGCGAGGCGACAGTGCTAAGCACCACGTCACCGTAGTGGTTAGAGTATATCGATCTTATTATAGTACAACGAGCGAAAGATGAACACCTTTTATGATATTAATGCTTTGTGTATTATTATTATTATTATTATTACTACTACTACTACTACTACTACTACTAGTATTGCAGGAACAAAAATGTGGCCCCATAACACCATTTCCTTCGCTTGTTATTAATAGCAATGAACACAAATGGATTTCTCCTTGAACAAACTCCGAACATAAGCGTTCTCCTGGAATGTTCTCAGTTCAAATCATTATTTTGCCACAGGAGTCGCCAAAAAGCCAACATCCGTAAAAACGTCAGTAGGAATGGCGGAAATTTTGCATGCCGAGTTTTATTTATTTATTTATTTATTTTAATTTGTTGTTAGAATTTCTTACCAGCAGCTAAAATTTATAATTGTAACTATCGGTCTGCGTTACATTCTCAAACTATCCTACCCATAGTTTTGAACAGATGTAAATTCCTGATAAGGATTTATGTTATTAAAAATAAGCTTCATATACTTCAAAATGGGGTAAAACACAAGTTGCTTTTACACTGTCAGAAGATAACTGCAGTTTAAACAGTGGTAATAGTTTCTGATACATTGCTTTAACTGCTGTCAATATATAATACAGTTTTAACAGAGGTTGCACTTTCTGACAGAGAAGTCTAATGCCACTGTATGTATAGAGCAAAAATTGGTTTTGTTCAGCATCATCTTTGGTAAATATAAAGTAGAAATGTATTACTAGTTATTTAAATTAAATATTTTAGTAAAAAATAAGGAGCCTAATTTCAAGTAATCTCAACAAGTAATGCAACAGTCCATCTTAACTGCAAAATCTGATTCTATGATTAGGAAATTTGAACAGCGTAACAACACAAAATTAACAATTACCTTGATTTATTTAACACACGTTATAAACATAAAAAACATAAATAATTTTAAGATGAACCACTTTAAAAATAGATGTTTGACATGACAGTAGGAAAAATTTACAAGCATACAGCATTATGTAATGTTGCATGCACTGTAGGGCTTAGTAGGATTTTCTGATGAATAGCAAGAAATGATAGAACACCAGTATATACATTTACATACTGCCTATGAGTCATCAGTCAGGTACAAATAACCAATTGGCAAGCACAGTATTTTACATAGAAACATCTGTATGGAGAAGTATGTATAGATAATGCCGTGAATAAATTACATAATGTAGTGTAATGTTGTATAATATTAAGCAGTTGTGAACATCATGGTGGAATATCTGCAATTCTAAAAATTCCAAATTATATCTTTTTAATATAATAAAATAATAAGGCCTCTAATTGTTAACAGTTTATTGTTTTATTGTATATTGTATATTTGAAAATACATAATACAAAATACATCAATATTTACAAATTTAAGAATCTAATAACAATTTAACTTTTTTTTATAAGCCCAAATGCTGGTCATTCAATGCAACCTGTCTGTGTACATTTTACAATTTATTTGGTCCTCGTGTACATGTAAAATATCGATGACAAAGTATCCATATTTTATAAAAGTTGAGAATATAAACAGGTACAAAAATTTACCCAATTCCTGTTTGCTTATCAACAATGTGTGGGGTCAGAAAAATATTTACACTACCTTCAAACACACACATCACTACTATTAATCCGTTTGACTAAAAATGAAATACACAATACAGATTAAAAAATTATAATAAGCCATAGAAACGTCTGATACCTTAGGATGAACAGGAAAAATGAGTTATGATTCAAACTGGATGTATACCTCATCTAACAGACCAAATAACTAACCGCCTCGCTCAAACATCCTTGCCTAATCTATAAATTTATAAATGAATATGTACATGTTAAAAATGTGTTCTATTGAGGGTTGTCTTTCAATACTTTTTGTTTAAAAATACATCATTAAAATAATTATTAAAAACACTGCATTAGTGTAATGGTTATCGGTCGCAAGCTGGCATTATGAGTATGGCAGTTATGTACAAATATGAGAAAATTATATCCAGGCAGCCAGTCTATCCATGTCAGCATCATCCTCCACCTTCTTCTTGGTAGCTATAAAACAATAAAATCATACCGTTACTTAATTAGTTACACTGTCAGCTGTAACATCTAAAAATTGTCTTGACAGCTGTATACTTCACTGCAGTTTAAGAATAGTCTTCTCTATTTGGACCTTCTGTTTTATCTACAACACTGCTAGATTTCTCATTTCAATAGGTAGACAATCATAAAATAAATTTCAGAATACTGTCTATGGGGTAAGTACATTTCCGAAAAAGATATAAATGACCTGATGGCAATGTACCTGTTCCTGGCAATGGCTTTTTAGACAAAGCACAACCAATTCTCTTGTCGTAGCATAAATTTAAGAAAACACATGACTGTATGGCTTAAGATCCTTATACAGACCAGCAAACACAGCATATAAAAGCACATCTGAGACAGAAAGTGGCTGTCAGGGTTGAGCAGTATGTATTGGGGATGGACACTTACGAGCCCGTTGTTTAGGATGTGAGGGCAGGGATGTGCTGGGCACACTAGGCAGTTTGCCCATGTTCTTCATGCTCTCCTCCAGATCTTCCTGCTGTAGCTCCTCCAGCTCGGCCAGGAGCTCATCCTAGATGTGTCCATGTTATCAAAAATTCAGTTTTTTGGAGGCTTACGGGTGTGAAAAGTGTCACCTTTAAACTACAGTAGGTACTAAACTGAAATACTAACAGAATGAGTGACAGAGTAGCCAGAAGCATAAAACCACAAAGCGGTGACTTATGCTGCTTAAGTGTTTCATAGTGAACTTTACCTCATCAAACTCATCTCCAAATGGGCGTGAGATGGCATCAGAAATCTCTCGTGCCACATCTTGCTGCTCAGTTATATCTTGCATCAGCATATCTATCTTGTCCAAGTCCCTATAACACAGACACAGGTTTCTTTATAAATAAAATTGTCTTTCTAAATAAATTACACAAATCAAAGACGAACCTATTCAACAAAAAACACTGATTTTGTCCTCTGAAAACCCTCTTTTCTCTTCGGCCTGGTTCACTCACATGTTCTGATGAACACCCTTAATGGCTTTAGCAGCAAAGCCCATGTTCTTCAAAACTTCTGTGTTGGTGTGGGCATTCTCCAGAGCCTCCCGCTGGAACTCAATGGTGGAAAGGGTACCATCAATCTGTGTAAGATGCTGCTCTAAGCGTTTCTTCCTCTTCAGAGCCTGGAGAGCAGCTGGGCATGAGGGAAAGAAAAAGAAGTCTCATTCAAAAGATGGAGAGCGATACAGTATACTTCTGAGGTTTTTAGGTCAATCAAGTTACAATATATCTATTATAAGCAAGTAAAAACGGAGTTTGTTTTAAATGTAAAAGTTTTTTCTACTTAGTCCCGAGGCTTAAAAAATTAATCTCTAAACATGGAGATAAATTTTTCCTAAACTCATTCCACTTGTCATTTATTGCTATAAATGTGAATAGCTATTTTAAAAGTAAAATGTCTCTGACTATGTAGCATTATTAATTAAAACATGACTGAATATCTATTAATTTTTTTAGTACTTAATTACTTCTCTGTACTGAACCCATCTCGTGAGGGGAGCAGTGGGCAGCCAGCCACATGCAGCACTCAGGGAGCCAGCATTTGAGTGTCTTGCTCAAGGACACACCGGTCAGCTGGGCTGGGATTTGAATTGGGAGACTGCTTCTACCCATTGAGCCACCAGGCCACTATTACAAATAGTATCTTATTGCTAAGTTAATGTAAACCATACTTAGAATGACATAAAGCCATGCAGCAAAACAAAAAATAACAACAACAACAAAATAAACAACAATAACAAGCTATACAAAATGATTGACTGTGAATTCTGAATGCCACCCTAAGCAACACGTTTTTAAATTTCGTTCCAGACATTAAGACATTAACCAGTTCATGCCTGAAGTTAATCGGAAATCATCAACTGTAACATCATAGAAAAGTATTGCCAACTGCAAATGTCAAATATTTTTTTATGAGTTAAGTATACATGAAAATTGGGGTAAATATATTTTCAACTTGCCAAAACAAAACCACAAGGTAGTGTGACTTGAAACAGAAAGAAAGACCCAGCTAAGAGCTAACGATGCTGCTAAAATGTAAACATTTAGAGTGACTGCAATTGAAAACTCGCCACCATCTGTTTGAACTCCAGCCTTCGGGGAGATGCTACAGGTCAATTAAAACACAAACTACGAGACTCTTGAAAGTTTCTTTCCAAATGCCATTCACCATCTTAGCCAAAACACATAACGACTCTGTACCACTTTGTATCACATTCCGTTCTTAACTGTGAAATACACTTTATCAGAAGTATTTGTATATGCTGCTACATGCAATCAGTGTAATACTCATCCTCATGTGCAATACATCTTACTGTATATACAACATACTGTGAGTGCAATAGTGGGGCATTGCATACCTTATCTCATGCGCAATATTTTACTATGTACCTGCCCTTGTTTACAATGTCCTGTCTCATGTGTACATGTAATGTGTATGTGCAATGATGTCCTAAGTGTATACATGTGCAAAGTGAACTATGTGTAAGTGTGTGTTCTGGAAAGGACAATTGAAATTTCGTTGTATCTCGAACACAATGACAATAAATGGCTTCTTGGTCTTCTTCTTCTAAAGTTCAAGCTGGCATAGTGAAGGATTGTAAATTATGCTTTCTAAAAATATCTGTTTCATTGTATTATATTGTTGTACTTGTGTGTTTATAATCCTTCAATTTTATTGCATTATTCATGTTTTTATTGTATTTTATTCGTTGTATTTATTGTTATTAGTTCACAGAGTAAGAATTTCGTTGTACAGTGCAGCTGCTTGTTTTACGATGCACATGGCAATACACCCAATTCTGATAGTTTAGCGGGGTACAAAACCCGGAGTATGCTGTAGAACAAGATGTTTCACTTCCATGGTGATGTCGGGCGTTTCCAGTCATTCTTGTACACTGTAGAAGAATATAGGGTTTGTATTCCTACTACGTCATTCGAAAAACACCACACTGAAGAATGGCACCCCAAAGATTTTGTGTTAATTTAATAATTTTCCATGCATTCATGTCAATTAAGACCAACATTTGATTTTATGCGAGACACTGTGAAATTCGTCAATGTTTTTTAATCAACAAATAAAAACTGCAAGCAGATATTTAATGTAAGTTAAAGTTAAACTGGATCGTTCGTGCATGGTAAACCAGTTTAAAGATGTTTTAAAGTTAACATGTTTTCAAATCGTGCTATTCGCTTCAGATCCTGGTGTTTTCAAAAAGTATTAATTGTGTCTGTACGAAACGGATACAGTGAAAACGCATAGTAGAAAGGCGTTTCGTTTCTATATTTGTGATACAATCAACAGATTCTTTATATAGACTTCTTCTTTTATCCAACTTTACCGTCTCCTTTCACTTCCACCTCTTCAGTCGTTTATATTCAGTTTTTGACGTCAGGCCTGATAAACCCCCGACATAATCTTAATCAGACGCGTGTGATGTCGGGCATGTCTGTACTCCTTTCGCTATAAACACGCGTCTTACCTCTTTTGTTTTTAGTCCCATTCTTCTTTGCGATTGCTATTTCTTGCTCGATCTTTTTTTCCAGATACTCTTGTTTCTTAGTTAACATTTCCTCTGTCTCCCTTAATCTGTGGATTGCCTCCTGTGGAGACGGACCAGACCGATGCTTCGACTTCGAAGAACTGGAGCTTCCTTTAAATATCTTGGACATTTTACTCATGATCAAAATTTGGGGCGGCTGTGTTCCACGCTAAAGACGAGCTAAATCTTAAAACAAACGCACAGGACGAAATGTTGTTATTCTAGCACGTCGAACACTGTATTCAAAGCATAGGACACACCTGTAACTTCCTGAAACTTGACACCTGGAAGGTGGCAACTGTGAAATTGAGAACCAAATGTCTTACAAGAGCTACGTTTTATTACGTGTGGGAAAATATGCAGTGCTCTTTCGACCACAACCTACTTTACCCATGCTGAAAAATAACTAAAACAGAAGTGAGCTATGAAAGTTAAACATGTGACTAATGCCCTCCAGATTTAGAAATATTGACGTTAAACGGCATAATAGTGGCAGATGACTCCATATTACAGTGTTCTGGGACGTCATAGTTAAGGGTATGTTTCGAAGAGAGGATTTTATCTTAATAAAGCAAACGGAGTATATTGCCATGGTAACATGCTGCCCACCTAACTTGCTACAAGCAGGTACCAATCATACTATATAAAACTCAGAAGAAAGCCCCAAGAAACTTTACTAAGTCAGCAACCCCCACAATATAAGGCAATGTACATCTTTTCCAGCCAACAGCTTTTGTTGATTGCCTATAGACCTAAATGTTTTCAGCAGGTAACCACCAAAGCCTGTACTGCTTTAAATGCAAGGAAATTGATTTTATTAAATGACCCATTAGCTTTTATGTAGGGTCACCATATTTGGTTTTCTTAAAAGAGGATACTGTGAGGCAGGTGGGCACCATAGCGCTGATGGGTCCCGATTATTGGTACGAGGTTGGGCCTGGGGACGGCGGTTCAAGTAAATGGTAGCACCATGGCAATGGGTATGTATGTGGGTAGACTGGTAGTTGACAAATATCTCCAAAACCATGCAACTGTGTAAATAAATATTAATCACTAGCACCATATGCAACAAGTTTTGATATATTTAAGTTTTGCTCATGCAACATGTACTACTACCTCTGGTGGTTGCCATGGTACACCGCTTGGCACACACGTTGAGCTTGTCTTCAGGTGATATGTGCAACTGTCTCTGGCTGTTGCTGTATGCCGTGTATGCCACCTGGTATATATGCTGAGCATAATGACTGAAAAGTAGTTTGACCAATGACTGCATGTAGAAAATCAAACAATTGTGCCATGTAAAAAGGTGGGACCTGAAGAGGAGAACCATAGAAACCATATACACTAGACAGGATGTTAATAGCCTATTGCATTAGCGCCAGTGGTCGAGCAGCACGGCCATATAGAGGAGGACGGAGGATGTTACTTTCACTGCAAATGAAAGCAATGACTATTGCTTATGTACTAAAATCAAACAGCTTGCATGCAGTGTTCTGCTATAAACTGCTGGCATTACAAGAAGAGTTACTAGTGAGAGAAAGGCACAAATTAATAAGTAAAAAATTTGTAAGTTGTTTACCTTGTGTCAGTGTAGATATCTGTTGCTGTTTTCCTTGTAATATTCATAAAATGTAGATTTGTACAATTATAGACATGAGGTTTGTTCAGACATTTTACTCAATGTTTGCATGTAAGTGAAATGCTCAATCTTAATTTTTGACCATTTCTGTTAAAATGCATAAGATTGCTATCATTTTCTATGATTACAGTTATAGGTGATATATTTGTAATTTATAACCACTGAAGTCCTTAGAGTTTAAATACAATAACAGAAACATATATCTTGACAGGCAGGTCTAAATAATGCTTAACTGCAACACATTAACAAATCTACAATTTATGCATAGTCAGAGTCATGGAGGTTTACAGAAATTACATCACGTGCATTACCTAGTTCACTGCAACTAGGATAATCCTGGTGCAGATAAAAGACAGCATTCATTGAAATCAATTAATGTGGCATTGTTAAGTTTTATTTTTTTTCAAAACAGAATGGTGCATTGTTCTGTTTTTGGGAATGGAAATTAATCAGCGAGGAAGACAGAATAAAGCTTCCACGATTTCTAGACCAACTGCTAGTGCAGAGTGAAGCAAAGTGATCATAAATGGTATGATAAAGAAAAGCGCACAGCACATTTTCTGGACATCAGTGACGTTTGCAAAATACAATGACAGTGTCCTATGGTTGAGCACGTAAGAAGTCATGCTATCTCTATAGCTTTAGCACCCTCCAGTATGACGTCGACATTCACTGGAAGTTCGATATGTCCTATCTACTGTAGATATGGTCTATGATCTGAAAAATACACATACACACGATTGTAAGACGACTGTGAAAATAAAATGTAATGGTGAAAAGCGATTGTAGCCTAACTAGATTCTAAGTAAGTGTAGACAATTAATTGTTTGCAGTACATGTAGAACACAATCCCTTGAACACGGATAATTGAAATCGGTTGCGAAATGTAAACGTTACAGTGCTATTTATAGAGAAAAACCGCAGCTCCCCGTTTGCTTCTATTTGTTTACAAGGCCAATCTTGCCAGGTCCAATATGGCGGACATATCGCAGCAACGGAACAAAGCGGCTAGTGCGCCGTCTACGTATATTATGCCCATGGTTAAAACAAAGATAAATCCCGTCCCAATGCATATTTCGGAGTAGGAGGACGTATGGTCACACTCTCTTCTATGCACTTTCTACAAATACAACTTTACTATATGTATTTATTGTATTACTGCTCAGCTGTGCACTGTTGGACGCAAGGTTTTGCACCCATTTAACTGACACTCATGTCACGTAATGTGATAAACTTATTTGATTTATTTGATTCAAGTGCTAGATAAATTAAATTGCATGCCACGTGATCTCTTGTTACATAGTGTAGTTGTTTAATAAACAAACTACTACTGCTCTATGACGACAGTTGAGTATTACTGTTAATGACAGACGTTTTATATAACGTGTATTTTTTTTGTTGTGATACCCTGAACGTTTTGCATTAACTGCGATTTTGGTACGTACTGATTGGTTTGGACAGTTTTTCTCATCCGTTGCCAGATTGTACTAATGCCAAACCTGCTTTCAGATGTATAGTGTCCAGACAATATAGTTTCATTTTAAGAAATACGGTTTATTTTAATCTTGAAATTGTAAAACATTTGCCCAGCAATGGAAAACACTGCCACAAAGTTGGAGGGCTGGAGCAACAAAAGCCACGTGATACCGAAGAAGTTCAAAGTGCCTAAGAGTGACGTCTGCGCTGTAGACATGGCTGAGCTCGATATTGGTAAACACTGTCAAGTGACATCGTGCAATCAGAAAGGTAACTAAGTGAAATAATGGGAGTGCTTAAAATGTAAATTGAGAAGAAATTCTGCAGTGTCCTTGTATTTCAGGTTATGTGCTTGGTAAATACGTGTTTTGTGGTGAAACATGGTGTTTAGTGTAATCGATGGCGCATGGCAGTAGCTAATATACTTAAATACGTTTTGATTTAGAAGTTGTGTTAAGGTTCATAAATAATTTTTTTATTATTATTTTATTTTAAAAACTCTAAGTATACAGAAATGTAATGTTTGTATTAATTTCATGTGCAATCTTTAAGGACGTGGGAAGAAATTGATGTACTGAAGGTAGTTACTGGGTATAGTAATGACTAGATGGGTCTATGCGTTCTCACGTGTCTGGCCAAAAGAACTTTTTAGAAACTGAGCAAGCTATTCACTACCTTTTTATACCACTACATAATTGCATTATATATTACATAATTTGGGTGTTTGCATAAACTCACCGAATGGGAAATTTTTCAATTTATTCTGCTGTTGAATTGATTGCATATTTGCATAGCTTGTTGCATGTTTGTCGTATACTTCTGCTTAATTCACCACGTTGAATCAGCAAACCTAGCATAACCGACAAAAACTGTTCGTTCTTTTTCTGATTTCGTTCGGTGTTTCACAATGTGAATCGCTTTTTAGGTGACCGACTACGGTTACTCCAATGACATCACGTCTGTCAGTGACAAACATTTGGAACCGTAAAGGGCTCGGCGTCTGCATCTCTTCCCTCTCTCCTCTTTATGTGCCATGCTCGAGTGCACCCCTGAGTGTGTTTGCTGTAGCCTACCCATGGCTAAAAGCGCCGCTTTAAGTGTTTCCGCCATAAATCTAGTCTCCCCCATTCTAAGTATCAGTATCTGTCATTGGTGCTGATAGTTGTACATTGGTCATCCAAACCCAGGGTAGTGTAAATAATTCAACTTTTGGGGGGTCAGTCATGGTGCCTCCCACCACACAGGGACCTTCTGTCCCAGGCAAATACCATCCTTGCCCAGATATCATGGCTCTCTGAGCTTGGCCCATGAGAGGTGGAACCTTTATGCAATGGGCCTGCCTTCTGACATTATAAATAACATTTAATGTGCCAGGGCTTTTCCCTCTCACACACCTTACAGTGGCAAATGGCGAATGGTGTGAGCAGAAACAAACCATACTTTTTCAGAGCTCAGTAGCAGCTATACTCTGTTTTTTGCAGGATTTTCTAGAAAAGGGGAAAAAAAAGAGTTTTTGACAATTAGAGTGTATTTGGCTTCCATGTCAGCCTGTCATATATTTTAATGAATTACCTTTTGGACAACATCTTTTACTTTGTCGTTTTATGAGACGTACGCTGAAAACTGCCAGTTTCTAGACCTCTGGTCTTGCTGTGGGATCTGACTGTTGGTGGTTTCTCTGTGTCAGCACCCTTTTGAGTCTTTGGAGGCCATCAACGAAAAACCTCTCTATTAAAACTGCACTGCTTCCAGCTTTGAACGGATGTTTGTGCTTTACAAACATTACCTGTCATAACTTTTGTCCCCCTCTTTCCTCACCAGATTTTCTGCCATTTATCTGTGATGCATGTTCCGGAGTCTTTTGGTAAGAACATGGCTTTACAGCATGCATTGTATCCCAACATTAAATGACTAGAATTATGAAAATGGCGGTATATTGTAAATTCTCTATTTCTTTCTTTTTAAAAGCATGGAACATAGAAGTCGGGGATCTCATTGTTGTCCAGAGGTACCTTTAAAAATAAAAAAAATTCTCAGATCTATTGTATTAAAAATGTATGATCAACTACTTTATAGAAATTTAAAAGTAACATAGTGAGTTGGTATATTGGTGTGCATATATGTATTTGTGCAAAAATCAGAATCTTGTATTCATTTCTGAAACCCATGCTGTATACTGGCTATAGTTAAACCCAGACTGTTAATTAATTGGGTTTAACAGCAGCCTGCCTGTCACATATGAAATATCTCTTTTAATATGCACATGTAATTCAGATTTTTACTTTGTTCTTAATGCATTAATGTTTTGAAACAACTGATAAAATTTGAAGGTTTAAATAAGTTGTAATTCTGAATTTCTACATATTAAAGATGTGTGTATATATCGCTCCAGCTTTCAACTGTAAAGGAGGCATTGCCAGCCAGGGAAAATACCAGTACGTCCTATCAATGTACTTTTCCACACTGTGGTGTAAAGGAGCTGCTAGCTGTTGTGTGCCAGCACTGTCAGAAACACTTCTGCCTTGCGTATGTACCCTACTTCCCCATGCACGCTTATATGGCCCACCATAGGGTCTGCTGACAAGCACGCTTTTAAGTCCCATACGAAGGACATGCACACAAAGTGGTTTCAGACACCATGCCTAATGGGCTCTGCATGTTGGCTTTTTCTCTGTAATCCGCTGCTAATGAAAGGTTTCATCTTGGTATGATTACTTTTCCTTCCTCGTTGACAGGCATCGACATCAAGATGAGCACAAGTGCGAAAAGCTGGATGTTCCCTTGCCTCGCATGCGTGCCACCCAGGAGCTTGTTAAGAACATTGTAGGTTGGTGGCTGTTTTATCTTCTGTGATGTCTGAGCAGCCTGGGAAGTAAAGCTGACTTTTTACAGTGTCAGTGCAGTTCTTTGTACTTAACTGTCTGCTTCTACTTTAAGGCTCTTGTTTCCCTCCCTCCTCTTTATGTGCCATAAATAATGGGGAGGTGATGCTGTGCCTCACTGGATGGCAGTGTGGCCTCATTTCATCGTTGTCCAGACCTTGTCTCCATCCTGAGATCATGTATTCCTCAAGGTTGTGTAGTGCTCTCCCATTTCCCCCAAAGCGCTGCTTGAAAATAAGAAATTTTTGATGTCATGGAGCATCAGAATATTTTTTTGTGGACAGGTGAATAGTGCCAGTAGCATTCCCCATCTTGGTGCTTATGGTTAATACTATAGTAACACTTTTGAAATGCAGCAAACATGACTTTTTTGCCCTCAGTGAATTGAAAAATAGCTGCTATTTGCTTCAGAGAAAGTGGGCAAAAAAGTTAATTTCAGGTATTGTAAAGATGTGGTTGACTTTGTCTTGGTCCAAATTTTTTCCTGGTGTATGTGTGCCCTACAGTTTTGGAGGCTGGGATTCAGACTTATAACTGTGGAGAGGGCGGCACGGTGGCATGGCGGTTAGCGCTTTTGCCTCCTGCCTTCGGGCCTGGGGCTCGATCCTCGCCTCGGGTCTGTGTGTGTGGAGTTTGCATGTTCTCCCCATGCTGGGCGGGTTTTCTCCAGGTTTTCTGGTTTCCTTGGTCCAAAGGTATGTGGGTTAGGTTGATTGGCATTTGCAAATTGCCTGTAGTGTGTGCGTTTGCCCTGCAGTGAATTGGCACCCTACCTAGGGCTTCAGGCTTCCCATGACCCTGAACAGGATAAGGTGTTATGGTGAGTGAGTGACTGTAGACAGATGAGCGGTTTAGCACACTGAGAAAATTAATGAATGAGGAAACAATTTTCTCTTTGGCCACATGAGGGCAGAGGAACATTGAATGGCACTAAAAGAAACACCATCTCTCCCTGTCTCTCACTGAAGAGTCAAAAGCAGCTGTACCAGCCACTAAAAAACGGAAGGGTGCAAAGAATAGTGCCACAGCAGCTAAGGTGGCTCTGATGAAGTTGAAGCTGCATGCGGCTGGAGAGAAGGGGCTGCCACAGGTACCAGCACACATACTTGAAGCTGAAACAGAGGGAGTTGGCGTAACCACAGAACTGCTCTTCCCACAGTCCATGATATTGAGCATTTCCATTGTTTTCGCTTTACTCTTTATCAGTTCATTGAATGTATGCTTTCCTGTACAAAATATCATTCTCATGATAATTTTACAATTCTTATTCCTTTTATATTGGCCTGCAGGCAGAGAGGACGTATTTCCAGGTGTTTCTACCCAAAGGCTCCAAAGAAAAATGTTTGCCTATGTTCTTCTCTTCTAAGTGGAGTGTGGGGAAAGTGGTGGACTTTGCTGCCTCGCATGCAAGTTTGAAGAATGCTAACAATGTGTTAACAGCCAAGGTACTGTAGAACATTTGTATAATGCTAACAATGCATTCATTATATCAGCCCAAGTGCTATTAGTTCCTCATTATGCCCAGCATATAGTCAATGTACACAGGATGATACATGCACACACAGTCTTTAAATTTGTGTCAGTACATGGATCAAACGGTGATGCATGAAATGAATGTAGTTTTAATGTAAAACTTGTCCTGTTTTTTACTCAGAAGCTGCGGTTGTGTCACCCAGAGACAGGCAGGGCACTGAAGATGGATGATGCTCTGCTCTCACTTTTATCTCAGTCAGAAAGCCCCCTTTACAACGGAGGCAATGTTATTCTGGAGTACCTTGACAATGACTGCATGGAGGTTCCAGATGTTGAGGCATACTTTACATAGTCTTGGAGGCCTGGCTTTTCATAGCCAGTTTATGATGTAATATTTCACAAGCCTTATTAAAACTTCTCTTTCTATTTCTTCTGCTTTGTTTTTTCCCTATGAAGAGGTGAATCATACTGCTTGGCTTTGTTTTGACTTCAGTGTGAGACCAAATGAAAGATATTTGACTATGGAATTTTTTTAAGTGGGAGGGGGGAATCAGGATTAATTTAGTTTTGGTCAATTGAATTCTAGTGGTTAAGACAAATGAATGCTTGCTTAAAAAGCCCTATTAAGATACATTAGCAATCAGTTGTCTTAATTAAGATTTTCCTTCAAGAGCTTACCAAAATCCCCATGATAAATCTGTGATCTCTTGTCTGGTTTTGAGAGTGAGTGAAATCTTGATTTGGTTCTTATTTACACACTAAATTATCCTTTAGTAACATAATGGTTTTGTTTGTGTGTTCCACAGGACAGTGAGTGTACCAACCAAAGATAAATATTTCTGATGGTGATTTACGAGATGCAGAGGGGAAGCATTAAAAGCAAATACACACCACTTCATACCGACCCAGGTGGGACTTGAACCCACAATCCCCAGCTCCGGAGGCTGATGCCTTATCCATTAGGCCACTGAGCCTTACCTGAAGATTGACTTTCAAACAATAGCTATTTTACACCTTAGGATCTGCCACTCAGTTTCTACCTCTAGAGGGTACTAACTGACAGTTGGCTATTGACAGATATGTATCATATAAGTCACAGCTGGCAAGTGAACCTACTTGGATAGAAAAGTTTTTAAAGTTAGATTTTACAATTAAACAAAATTGTAACAAGATACAATAGTACCATAGCAATACCACCATTTCACAATAGTTACTTTTTTAGTAATGTGTCGACTTACACTCGATTCATTTGTTCCACTGAATGATACTGAATGATAGCACTGTGCCATGAAAACCAAAATGTCTTTTTCAATATGTTTAGAGAAATATTTACTGCAATAAAATTCAGCAATTTTGATTGATTAATGAGAACATTTTAAGAAGTTACACTTTACAAAGTTACAACCTTTTTTTCAATTTAAGTAAATGAATGTTGTATTGTCCAATGAGGAAAAAGTACAGCCCTACATTTATCACAGAATTCAATCAAACAACCTTAAATCCACCATCTTATCCTTTGCAGGGTCACAGATGGCCTGAAGCCTATTCCAGGCAAAGGGTGCAAGGCAGGATAGACCTTGTATAAGGCACCAAACCATTCATTGTCTTAACCACTTAGTCCTGGTGAGGGTCACCAGGGAAGCCTGGAGCCCATAGGGCAAGGGACACCAACCCACCACAGGGCACACACACTATGGGCAATTTGGACACAATCAACATGTCTTTCTACCATGGGAGAAAACCAGAGCACCCAGAGAAAACCCACAAAGCACAGGGAGAACATGCAAACTTCACATATGCAGACCCAAGGCAGGAATCAAACCCCAGGCCTGGAGGTGCGAGGCAACAGTGCTAATCAACACGTCACTGCGCCGCCGGCACCAAACCACTGCACGGCAAAATTTAAATTATACCGTTACATACCAATACAAGAGACAAGACTTCTGGAGCAATGTGCTCTGAGCTAATGAGGTGGATTTGATTGGGCACACTTCCAGACATCATATTTGGCGTATTTCAGAAAAAGAACCTTTTGCCAACCATGAAGCACAGTAGTGGGAGTGTTTTGATTTGGGGCTCCTTTACTGCCTCAGGGCCTGGCTGACTTGCCATCATAGTGTCTACAATGAATTCAACCTTACACCAGAGAGTGCCCAAGGAGAATGTGAGGGCATCTGTTGAAAAGCGATAATGACCATAAACATACAAGCAAATCTACAAAGGACCAACTCTAAACAAAGAAATAGAGATATGGAAAGGCCAATTCAAAGTCTGGAACCTAATCGTATTGAAATGTTGACTGAGAACATGAAGAGGAGCATGCATGACCTAGCATGCAAGAAACGCTTCTAGCAAAACAGAATGTGTCTGAGTCGATTGTAAGGAATTAACTTGTACTGTAGCTCTAAGAACAGCTTAAAAAATGTTCATTGTTCTGTAAGATTACATCACCCAGTGCTAGCTCATTGTAACACCTGAAATGTTGTAAGTCGCTTTGGATAAAAGCTAAATGACATAATAATAATAATATGATAACAACCTTTAGCAAAAACAAACAGGTGCTGATAAGAAGTTAAAGAATTTAGAAAACATACAAACGATGGATTTAAGTTAAAACTGCAAAGAAAAAAACATAAAACAATAAAGCAAATGATTGTGACACCATCTAGACATATTAAAGTATATTATGATTTTAGCACTATCACCTTGCACCTCCAAGTCTGGGGTTTGATTCCTGCCTTGGGTCTGTGTGTGTGGAGTTTGCTTGTTCTCACTGTACTTGGTGGGTTTTCTCTGATTTATCCACGCAGGTTAGGTTGATTGGTGTGTCCAAATTGCCTGTAGTGTGTGTGTATGCCCTGCGGTGGGTTGGCACCCTGCCCTAGGTGTCCCCTGCCCTGTGCCCTATGTGTTCTGGGATGGGCTCCCCCACGACCCTTAACAGGATTAAGCTGTATAGAAGATGACTGACTGAAATTCATGATATAGTTAGTAATAGTGTTCCTTTTTTTGTGCTGCATTTAATTTAAACAAAGCTCAATGTATTCTCCACCTGCTTCTTATACTACATGTCCAAGGTGAGGAGAGCTGTACATTTGACGGATGTCTGGAAAAGCTGACATCTGTGCCTAGAAAAGCAGGAAGGATCAATTCAGAGGTCAGCCCACACAGTGTGTAGGCTCAAATTTATGAACTAACTAATTGTGGAAAAAAGAATTGTGCTGTGGGGACAGGCAAGTAATGCAAGGCATTGAGCAGACAGCCTATAAAATTTGTCATTTATGCCTAGTGACCTTTAAAGACAACAATGTTTTAAAACAGTTTCTTAAACAAACGGGTTTCCAAATTAAAATCTGTTAAGATTCTATAACAATATGAATAGATTTTAAAATGAGACTTTACCCTGTATGACTTGGACAATGTGGCTTTAGAAGATGCAGACAACCAGTCTTGATTGTGGCAATCACACATACCCAAAATGTTGCAAGTGAAAATCTTTGTAGACTGTCAGAGTCCTAAAAACAGTTTTGCTAAAAAGGTAAGGCATGCAAACAACTTTGGATTGACATATCCACCAAACAGACATGATGTAGCTTGGAAACCAATTCTTAAAGTGCTGCTCTTGATTCATGTCCAGCCAAGGGTGACACAAAGAGGTGGCCACATTGACACTTCTCACCAGCACTGTGGCCACCCCCCACCCTTTTTTTTTTGCTAAGACATTCGTCTAACCTCCGTCCCCAAACCAAGATTTGAAAAGCAGCACAGTCAGTAGCAACATTGTTACTGAGGCAGATGACACTAACCCTAGCAATGCCACTCTGTCACCCCATGAAAACCATTGACCAGCTCTTGGCCACCCTTTGGAAAAATTTTTTACTGACGTCCCTGTGTCCAACTGAGTTGGAAAGTTGTTTTGTATTATGAAGTGTCATCCTCATCTATGTTAATTGGTTATGCCTGCGTGTAAATCTTGACCGTACTCGACCACACTGACAGCAAATTGCAGCTATACCACTTAATCTGGTCTGAATAT
>JABJVR010002395.1:0-17462 GCA_025773905.1 Chitala chitala
TAGATAAACACACAGTGTATATCTGTGTGTACATATAGTATGTATCTGTATGTATCTATGAAAAGTCTATGATATGTAACTACAGAAGACAAGACAAACTACATTTACAGTGATTTACTCGCCCTACCGCTGACACTAGTATATTTCATATGAAGGAGATTCTGAGGACAAACACATTATGTGAATAGTACTATGACCACAGTCATTTTAAAATTTTATTAACAGGTAGAATCTCGTCTGCACTAAACCTGGATATGGGCTGACATGTAATGCTGTGTACTTAACGAGTATTAGCTAGTAAGCTGTCAAGTAACAAAGCGTTTGCTTTTGTCTAGACAGCTGTATGAAGTGATGTTTATCATTAATATGTAGATATGCTGTACAAACTAAGTAGCTTTAGATATATAAAGTAACTGTTTATATTTAAATAATTTTGAGTTTTTTTTTTATGATTAGCTGATTTGCTAGGAATCTGCATCCATTCATTTATTCATTTAGCAGATGCTTTTATCCAAAGTGACTTACAACATCACATATGTGTTACAATGTGCTAGCAATGAGTGTCTTGCTCAAGGACACACCTGGTGGCTGTGCTTAGATTCGAACCAGGAGACTTCTGCATCCCAGCTTGATGTTCTACCCATTTAACCAACAGGCCAGAAAATCTAGTATTTATAGCATGACTTGAATATCAAGTATTTTTTCCAGTTTCATTAGTCTCAAAACTATTGTGTTTGAAGTTTGAGCGAGAGTAAAAGGAAGGTGTAATGAAGAGAGAGTGATGCTGAATATTTGATGTAAACCATGATCTCCAAAACCAAAATGAAAGTAATTTGTGAAGAATTTAAAGCACTCGTGTTACAAAGATAATACAATGATTATAATCGGAGTAAAATGCAGTTTGAAAACAGACATGTGGGTAACAGAAGAAAAACCACAAACCTTAAACCAAAAAGTGAAGTGAGCTTATGAAGTTTATTTACAGGTCTGCACATGTCAGTGCAACGGCATTCGTGCCGTAAACCCACTGCAACATAAACATGTCCCTGAACTATTATGTGGGCGAAGTCGTGTGTAATTGAGTTTCCTTCAAATTCAATTAATTTTGTACCAGTTTCTGTAGGGCAGGTAGAAATAAAGGAGGATTCAGCCTGAACCATAAATTAAAGGCGGTTAACGGAACCCAAGAAGAGCATCGTTGACATGCGCTTTATGGTGTCAGCCCTTAATGTTGCAAGATGGCGATGCGAACAGACGCAGCGGCTTGGAGCTCTCCCATTCAGTGCTTCTAATGGTAGTACATAGGTTTTTTAAGCTATATCATTGTTTACATAGGTACTGTTTTCTATTGTTTTTCTTAAGTTATTTCAGTGTTCTTGCTCCTTTGCACTACACTGAATGGGATTGCACACAATTTTGTTGTACTTCGGTACAATGACAATAAAAAGATTCTGATTCTGATTCCTTAATGAGATGATGTTGCTTGGTGGAGTTCTGTACACTGGTTATGATTTAAGACATGGTCACCTGTGACTTCAGTGTAAACTTTGCATATATATTTTTATTTTGAGCTGTTACAAGACATAGGATGAGCTTGTTTCTTAGGTGGAAATTACTCTGGATGGGAGTTCAAGAAAAAGCCTGTTAGATAGGCATTGTAAAAACAAGACAGGTCTCATAATGACACCCTAAACTAAACAGAACCTAATATCTTCTTGCAAAGCAGGTTTCTCAATGCATTACGCAATATGAATTTTCCAACCACTCGCTGTGTTATGTGCCATTGGAAATGTTGAAATGAGTGTGTAGATCCATCCATCCATTGCCCAATGACTTATCTTGTTCTGAGTTCAGTTTCAATTTACTCTGATATAGCGCCTTTCACAACATGTTGTCTTAAAGCGCTTTACATTTGCATTACATTTTATTAATTTAGCAGATGCCTTTGTCCAAAGCGACTTACAGTGAATAATACTACACGTGCACATCACAAACTAGGTCAAACAGTATCAGAGAATCTTTACAAAAAGAAATTACAGATTATACAGAATTACCAGCAGGCGGATAATTGAGGTTAAAGATAAAGACAAGGCCAGACAACGATGGAAGAGAGGAACCAATAACTCCACAGTGTGGAGAAAAATAAACCTCTGGGGGCCCAAGGCTGACTGGCTGCCCAGCCGCTCCTGGGCATGCTAACATTACAGAATACACAGTTGAAAATTGAGACTATGAATGTAAATATCATTATGGAGTCCTTCTGTGTTACAGGTTTGGGAATAGGTCTTGTCAGGCTCAAGGCATCCTTTGGGCAAAGACCGATCCAGGGCGGTGGGGTGGGGGGGTACTCTGGGTGTCAGCAATTCTAGCAAAGGGTTGTGGGCTGCCTGGAATCTATTCCACCCACACAGCCTGGGATGCAAGGCAGGAGGCACCTTGAACAGGGCCCCAACCCACTGCAGATCAATCGATAGATTTCAACCAAAATGCCGTTCAAATAGGCAAAACTCTGATTCATACAAAACAATGTGTTTCATGGTTTAAATAAGTTATACACAGGAATAATGAGAAATGACACAACACCTCTCCTGCTGGTCTGAAGAAACCAGACATTTAAAATATTTTCATAATGAAACTTATGCTAGTAACCCTATACAACAATGTGGTATAAGATACTGTTTAACTGACAGTCTTGCTGTATGACATTATTGTGTTTTTTATACAGTGTGCTGACTCATAACTTCACCCCTTTTCACTGAAGTGGTCGAGGTGAAAACTCACCTACACTTATATTATTCAGTGAACGGCCAAATGTGAATAATTTGTGTGAATATTATCTGCCTGTACATTATGAATTGCGTGAAATTACCAGAGGAGAGCTTTTGTCCTGGTTTATTCTCATTACTAGGAAAAATCGAGGTGTTGCGGCACAAAAACGGGATTATGCGGACGGTGTTATTCCCCTGCCTCCACAACGCCATTGCGGATTTTTAGTGTGAAACGGGATTGTTCTGGGTACTTCACAGATGAAAGTGCACTTGGCGCATTTTCAAGTGTTCTTGGTCCACATCCAGTTTAAAACAAACGCGAGGGGGGGCGGCTGAATTCTGGAGGACAGCACTGGGCACACATTACGAGTGTGGCCGGTGAGAGAACGCTTTTAATGAGAGCCTCGGCGGCGATGCTGAAAAGGCACCGTGCAACGGAGCCCCCGGTCAGCGCGCGCCCGACTCGGAATTACACCGCAATTAGGCTTCAGTCCCGGTGCCCGGCGCTGAGCGGCGTGGGTCATGTGTGGAACGCTTGAATAGGAATCGGCAGAATGAGCTGTCGCAGTTCGGGCTGTCCTCGTCAAACCGGTGCCGTGTGTAAGGTTTTCAGCTTTATGAATCAGTTTTGGCATCCGTCATCGTGTTGCGTGGCAGAAACTGGCACACCGCGCTGGTTTTCTTATAAAACTTTTGTCTAGATGGGAAAGGCGCATCATAATTCATGTGCTATTTTTAAAAGGTTTTTATAACAATAGAAGACCTGATTCTGTGGTTGGAAAGGGATTTTAACCCCATATCCATAAACGCTGAAAAAATGTCAAATTTTTAGTGTTTTGGTGTGTTTGCAAAATATTACGCACGGAGACGTATAGTTTAAACGCGCGTGCGCACACGCACATTCGTCTTGGCGTAATATCTACCGAGCTCCAAGTCTGAGGTTCAGTTACTTTAATTTTATAAACGAAAAAACGTGACATTTTAAACTTTCCAGAATCTCTGTCATCTCCGTGTGGGATCCTTTATCGGACTCGGCAGAGACAACAACAGGCAGCATTTCCTCCCATGACTCACTCTTCTCTAATTAGAAGGAGCGTCTCGCCTTGTTTCGCTCCCCTTGGCTGGGGCTGCGTGCCGTGGGCTCCTAAGCCCGAGGTGGCTTGCGGTGACACAGGTGCAGAGGAGCGTTTGGCTGTCGCGACGTGCTCAGAACGCGTCGTTGAAGTGACAGGTGTCAAAGCAAGGCGGCAGCGCATCGCATCTCGGTGTGGGCTGCTGTCTAACATGTGCAGAGCCTTTGACATTAGTATAATGAGATATAATGAGTTACATGCCTATGAGGTCTCAGGCTGAAGTGTTCTATGCAATTGGGATGGGGGAAGTGGTGAGTTATAAAAGAATGAGGTCTGATGTCTATACTGTTCTGTTGTATGTATAATTTGCAAGACCTAAAATGTTTACACTATACTTGACCAAGTCTTTTAAACTGTTGTTGTCCAGTATCAGTATTACCATGCCATTCAGGTTTGTATGTATTTTTAGCACGTGATTTTTGTGGTTATGTGTGTTTGCTACTTTTAATACAAAAATAAAATTTACAAATCAGTGAAGAGCGCCAGACTGACTAGGCGTTTTTGCAACCTGACATGGGACTTTTGGCGTGTGGTGGCTGAAGGCGGCGCAGTGGACCAGGCTGACTTCTGGACTTTTTTTTTTTTTTTTTTCTCCTCAGGTGATGAGCTGGAATAGATCATGTCTGAAGTGCAGGGAACAGTGGAGTTTTCAGTGGAGCTTCACAAGTTCCATAATGTGGACCTGTTCCAGAGGGGGTGAGCCACTCTCCGCATGTCACCTAATGGGGGGGTGAGGGGGGGGTGTGTGTACAATGCCTTTTTTTTGTTGCCGTGGCTATCGGTCTGGCCTGCCAGGTTTTTCTCCCTCCCCATGTTCAGTCAGCCGTTTCATTTCCCAGAGAAAAGCGGTTTCCTCCTTGTCATGAAACGACTCGATGATTAACTGCCCCTTAAATAAAGCAAATTGTGTCATCTGTATAATAAAGACGTTTAGAGAGATCCTTATAAGAAGCAGAATGGCCAAGCAATTCAAAGCGCCATATAAAATGTGTCAGAAGTGTGGCTCTGGATCTGCTTTTCCATGTTAAGAAATCCTTTAGGAAGCCATTAACAGTTACAGCAGGCTGACTTCACTACATATTCTGTATAGAATAGTACTGTTGTAACTCTCATTATCATTGTATTTATTACCCTTTGTCTTTTTTCCAGCACATCTTTTTCAGCAAAAAGGTAGAGAATTGCCTACATCTTTTCAGATACTGAAATAGCATCAAAATATAAGGAAAGTTAACACTAGCGTTAAATGATCCATTATATAGCATTATCATGGCTGAACAAAGGCTAATAAAACAGGTTGCTTAAAGGCTCATAGTTCTCTGGAGGTCTAAGATGGTCTGAGAGCCTTATTTCTTTGTTGTACCTCATTAACCCAGCTACTTAACGGTCTGCTGTCCCTCATGTAATGACACACACCTTATGCTTACACTCCTACAGCTGTAGAAACAGTTCTGTACAGACAGCACTCAGTTATTGATAACCACCTGATTTTGACCATGTGGTTTCAGTTTTTTCTGCCATTATATCGTGGTTTTTAAACTGATTTAAGCATCTAATTAGGCGTGTAAATATAAGGTTAGGGTTTCTGGTCTGGAAAAGAAAATTGAATCAGTGAAGAAAATCAAATTTCTTTATTGTCACATTGGGTGACACTAGTGCACGTGAATACACATGTGAATGCACACACGAGTGCACACGTGATGATCTCCTGTCCAAGTTCTCCAACAGTGCAACGGTGAAGCAGAAATACAATAAATACACATAGTAAATGTACCGGATTGATTCTTTGGGGAAAAACAAAGTTCTGTGTGGACACTTTATGTGACGATCTGCACATTACATATTCCTACATGTACATTTGCATGTCTGAAAACCTGTCACGTGTCTCATGCGGCATTTTGTTTTCCACACGGGGTGTGGTGGTGTCTTCGTCACGGGAAAATGTGGTGCAGCTGGCGGTTCGCTCTGTCAGTGCACTGATGATGTGACAGCCAGCTGTGTTGACGGGGCGGGGGGCAGGGAATGTAGGAGGGGAGTGGCTGAACGCTGTGTGCAAAACAGCGGAACCGCGTGACCCGTTCGGTTTCAAACGTGGCCTTGCTCCTCTTACAGCCCCCCCCCCCCCGAGAATCTGTGTCTGAAAAAGGAGCGCATTAAAAATGGTGTGGACTACAGTGAATGTGATAGAGAGGCAGAATGATAATGCAGCATAGATCTAGGATAGATGATTCCTCCCCGTACCTTTATGAGGAGCATCATCTCCCCTGAAAGCGCAGGGACACGGTAAAGGAGGTTGGGATACATGTCTGATGGAGACCGCCAGAGGAGGCATGCTTTGTGTTACGCTCTCTCCTTTCTCTCACATTCTGCTTTCTGAAGACCCAAGGGTCTGGGATGAAGAACCGACACCAGAACTGAAGTGTCCCATGAAAGAAAGACAACAGGGTCACACATTTGTGCTACATGGGTGTAAAGTGATTTTCAGAAAATGATTTTCAGAAAAACGGCAGGAATGACAACAGCAACTTGTTTTGTAGAAAGTCTTTCTGGTTTTTGATCTTTACTAAATGAGAGTCCCTGCTGCGCCAGACCCTATTCTGCCTGGCCAGCTTTTTCCGTTACCTCAGACAGAGACTGGCGTTTGTGTTGAAATACCTTACTTCCCACATTAGCCTCAAGCGGCACCGGGACAGCCTACAGCTAAAGGGCGTGAATGTCAGCTAACCTCAGTACGCCGGACAGCCTGTGCCCCACACAACTCGTAGCAAACCAAGGTGGATTCACAATGCTTAATCCAGCTAAATTTGCATTTCTCAGACTAATCTCCAGTGACGTCAGAAGCTCCTCCTTATGCCCAATCCCCCCTTTGTCCACATTGGCGGGGGGTGTGGAACCGTGGGAGGAGGCGTGAAGCTACGCAGCGTGCATGCAGAAAGCCTGCCATTGTCAGTTTTACTCTACGGCACTGCTTACGTTCACAAGCTGACCTTTGTAAGAGCGGGACAGCACTGTCTAACGATAACGAGAGAAACAAGGGTAGGAGAACCGGCCAACATTCCTCGGAGGAACTGGAGAGAGATAAGAGCCTTTGTGCTCAGCAACAGCAACAGGCATATCACATGACCTTTCCTGCTTAGTTTTTCCTTTTGTCAACTTAAGTGACATGCTCCCTTTATAATTAAAACCACTATTTAGACAGCAAAATCATGTTTTTAATGAGACAGCCTTCAGTTTCATGATTGCAATAGATTGCATTCCCATATTTATTTCTTGTTTGTAGATGTCCTCCCCAATTACAAAATATTCTTAGCCTAAGAAAGTACATGCTCAGAGACAATGGTATTGTACCACACTACAATTTATAATACCGGATTTGCTTCTGTCGATTTCAGATGTTGCATTATGCTGCCAAATGTAAATAATAGGATATCATGTTAACGGCTGCAAAGATGGGGCTAACTTGAGACTGAAAAATTACCAGGAGCAAAACCTCTGAGGATTTATTACTTTCCAGACTGCTGTACTGAATATGGTGACTTTTCATCAATGATTTTATGAATGATTTGTAGCACGCAGCATTACAAGACACAGTATAGGTCTGTGATTGCTATGTAGCAATGTATTGTTGATTCATTCATTCATTCTTTTTTTTTTTTAACCACATAACAGACAAGACAATTATTTTATTCAGTGAAAGTACTTTTAACCGAAGCATGCCTAAAACACTCCTTTGATCTGTGCCTAAAAATAGCATCTGTGTTGGCACCAAACTTTTGAACTTTCTGTTAGCAATTTTTCTTGAGTGATTAGATCAGTTGTGCCTTTAAAGCAGAGCTGTATTAGCGGTACTGTAGCTGACTGTACTACAGTGAAGAGGATTTGATTTTTGCCTCAGCGATTTTAAGGCTTGTTACATCAGTTCTACGGTCTAAAATTAGAAACTAGAATCAATTCCAAGTCTAGGAAAACCTTGTGATTTGGGATGAAAAGGCCTTGAAGTTTTTGCACTGAGGGTTGTTGATAAGTGCTTCAATTCCAGGCTGTAAACACAGAAACAGATAAATATTCTAGTTTAATTAAAGGATGTTGAATTTCACCTTGCATAGTGTTTTCATGGCTGCATGGCTATTAAAATTTACGTGAAATATTTGTCAAAATTTTTTTGCATTTAATTGTGGTCAGTGATATGGCATCTTCATCGCATTTATTTACACCAAAAGCCAGTCTGAAGAGAAATATGTGTCATGACAGGTGGGCAATGAGAAGATCTCAAGTATGGAAGGGGAAAGAAAGATGTTATTTGAGACAATGTGTTACAGAGGTCAAATGCCATACAAACACAAGAGATTGAAGAGCAAAGAGGAACCTAGAGCTCAGGTCCAAGCTGAAGTTGAGACCGGCCTTCAATGGTGCTGACAGGAGGCAACTGCTTTCCATCAGAACCATGGAGCAGCTCTTGTGTGCATGCTGGGTGTGAGGAAGCCATCAATCGGACCACGTGTGTCCATCAATTGGACCACGCGGGAAAATACCCAATCAAACCCTTTTGGTGTAATGTAATTGTACCGGTGCCGGTGTTGGTCAAACACAGAAACAACGAACCGAAACGAGGATCCGGAAAAGTGCTCTGTGTGCACGAAGGTCCAGCGACGCGTTTTGCGTTTCCAGAAGCCTGGAGACCCCAATGAGTTAGACGATTATGGGCCAAGAGCTGGAGGGCAGGAGCCCTGACCGTGAAAAAAAAAAAAAACAAAAATCAGTCAACATCCCCTTGGGGTTCTGTATCGACGTGGTTTTTTCGATTTCTGTGTGCAACTGTCAGCCGTTTTCTGAAGATTCTTTATTGGGTTCGAAGAGTTGTAATAATAATGATTAAATTGCCATTAGTGATGTAGAGTAAAGGTCATTTTCTTACGCCATGTAATGTATGTGCAGGAGGACAGTGATTATGAACTGACATTAGGCTTACAGCTCACTAAAATGCCAGCTTTAGAGAGATTTCATTTTCGAAACGGGACTTCTAAACCCTTTCCCCAAGTAATCCCTAGTGGTGAGGCCTGTAATGTATTTGTTTTTCTCAGTTTTGTGTTTAATGGGTGTTCAAGCAGCAGTGCAAAATCCTTTATATGCACAAAATACACAAGGACATCAAAGGTACCATATTGCTAAAATCACTGAATATTTTTTCCTGAGGTCCTTTGTACTTAAAAAGGCTCTTTTATTAGTGCGGAGCCTGTAAAGGGTGACGGTGGTAAATCACAGAGTAAATCTACGCTTAATTTTAATTTTCAAATCAGGGTAGCAGTAACAGCATTCTGTGCCTCTTTTCTTAATGGACGCTCAATCAGACAGGGCCCCGATGTTGCTCCTTATTTAAATCCCAAATTGATTTATGTCCTGTATGCCAGAGAGCTGGTTCCTTGAAGACACACTTTCCTGAGGTTACCAAAGTGCTCCCAAATGTCTCTGACAGCAGTAACCTTGTCAACTGATTGCAGTCGGTACAAAGCAGCTGACAGACCGAGAGCCCACAGTACATTAGGTGGTACAGATTGCTGAGGATAACACGAGGCATTCAGTTTTTATCAAAATGGGCCTTTGCAATGTCACAGACCAAATAGGTGTGTGTGTTTGTGTGTGTATGTGTGTGTGTATGTATGTGTGTATATATATATATATATATATATATATATCTATATATATATATGTGTGAATGCACCATGAAATGTGTAATGTCATTTTTTAATATTTACTGTATATGAATCTGTGAAGTTAAACATCAGTAAATATACTGACATAAACGATCAGTGGTTATCATGCCATTAGCCCACAACAAGTGTGCTAATTAACACACTGATGTGATTTCTAACCCCCCAGGTTCTACCAGGTACGCACAGGGCTGAAGGTGTCCTCACGTGTGCCACACAGGCTGGTTGCAACTACGGCAGGACATGCAGAGAACGGTAACAATACAGGGTGGGGGATGCTGACGAATGCATACAGATGAAGGGAGGCGAAGGCCTGACAGCCCAGTGTTCTGAGCCCTCTGTTCTGTCCTGTACATGATGCGCCATCATATAAGTGCTTAACAGAACATACAGCATCTCTGGTACCACTCAGACTATAAAGCAGTGCAACATGGTGAGCCCAGGCAATCTCAGAGATGTACAGCTTACATTTATAACCACTGCTTTCTTCTTGCACTGCAGTCATGACTGAAATTGTACAGCTTTTATCTACGACTCACACGAGAACACCCTTTAGAACCTACAAAGGTACATAAAAAGTTTTAAACTGGAGCGGTGTTTCACATCTTTTAAGTATTTATTGTCCGTGATGAGTTGAACAGAGCCGCGTTTTGTTCAGATGTGCCTCTCAGTAATTCTTGCCCTTTTAGATTATATGCACACTGCATGATCTCTTTTGAAGTTTCTGAAAACAGTACATTTTTTGCCCTCAAACCCTGCTTTACGATACGTAGAGCAGTCAAAATTCTTAGGGTTTGACGGTTTTTAAAGCAAGCGCTTCGGGGATTTTGTTTGAAATATGAAATGTTTTGTAGGGATTCTGTGGAATATGAAATGTGTCTTTTGTCTCTACATATACGTCTGTGTTACGCAGTCTGGATTGAGCTTTACAGTTGGTGTAATGACATCTGGTGCGGTGCTTTACAGTGGTTTAATTACAGATTGTGTGCAGCGCATGAAACATGCAGTTTCGTGCTTTAGTAAAGAAATGACAGCTTTCGGCAGACGCCACTAACCGAGCCATTGTTAATACTTGAAGGTCCAGTAGAGCTTGCAGAATATTTACAGCATGTAGTGCTTCATGTTGAATGACATTCAGTGAAACGGAAAGGGGGCTGTGATGTTCAAATATGATTTGCAGTTTATATCCATTGAAAGCCCTGTTGTTATGTTGGTATATTTATTACCGTCCCATTGTATCATTAAGGGTCTTCCAGAATTAAAGTCATTCCTAGGCCTTGGGGATTTATTTATTTATTTTTTGCATTTTTGATAGCGTTTAGTTCAGTTTGTGTACAAATGACCGTTACTTCACACGACGGCTGGTCTCAGATGTGTGATACTGGCTTTTGTGACGAACTGAAGTGCAGTTCCAGAAGACCGACTGTTCCATCCCGCCTATAAATACTGCACGTGCAGTACTTGTTCAGACATGTCTCCTGCTTCCTCCTGCACCGTCGGTGTGTCACGCGGTACGCTCATGTGGAGGTGAGCAGGCACCTCTGCGTGGGGGGGGTGCCTGATTGCTACAGCGCCCCCCTCACGTGGCCTAGTCTTACACCACTAAGCCTCACAGATGTTTCAGTTTGCAAGGTCTGTATGATTCTCACTCAGAACAGAAAATTATTACCTGTATTAATTATATCAGTTCAGAATGTTTCCTAAGCCGTGAGTCACACGCTTGCAATACACATTTTAGCCCTGGTTTATTAAAATTTCTTTCCATTCAAAGTCATCGGGTTCTATAAAGAGGTCCAAACGGGGCTTACTGTGTGCCTGTGTTTATAAGCAGATTATCATTTATGGAGCAGGGTGAAATGAATTGAGGCTTAGCGTTGTTGCTGAGTGTATAAGCGGCCTGTACCATAATGAGGATGCAAAACGACCTCGTGTTGTAGTGTGGAGGCGGGTCAAGGCACTGAACTTTTGACCAGAGCGTGACAAATTAAAGTCCCACAAGGACTTGTGAGAGCCATTAAATCTGAAACACTTCCACCACGTAAACAAACAAAATGTCCATTTTCATCTCCATTATACAAATGGGTTTTACTAAAAGGAAAAAAAAATGACAATTCTGCATGCTACAACAGGCTTATTTTACTTGTTTATTTATGTCTACTGATGTTGTAGGTAACAAATTGGTGTTCCCATGTTTTCATGCCTAGGTGACAGCGGCTTCATGTCTGCAGGAGTGCACGATGGAAGCGTTTTCAGCAAGCCTTTTCAGATTCTGTACCGAAATGAAGAGATAGCAGTCGATGAGTGCATGAACTTCAAAGTTCACTTGCTGCTGGACGGAGAGCGAGTAAGTCAGCCAGCAGGCTGTCATCCTCACCCAGAATGCTCGCTTTTCGAGAGAAGACACACAGCGATGTATTCAAGAGGAACATTCGCCAGTTGCAGTTAATTGCTAGTAACTGCTGAACATGCGGGTCTCTGTAATAAATAGATTATCATCGTAAAGAAAAGTCGCTCGTGTCAACGGGGACGTGAGGGTGAGTCATTGTCTCCGTATGGAGAACATGACAGGAGCTGTGCTTTTGTGCGCACATATTCTCACCTGAAACCGATCGGGGCCGACAGGAGAACCGTCACCATTGATAAAATACCCGGCGTAATTGCGTTATATCACAAGGACACGTGGACACGTTTGGAAGTCCGCTTCAGAAAACGCACGCTCAGAAATGTGCCGTTATGCTTTTACAATTCACAAACACGCGTGCGCTTGTTTTAAAATTAAAAATTTTAAAAGCTCGTGAAAGGAAAAATGACCCTTAGCAGTTACTCATCTTTCGTAGTTATTATGCTTTTTCAACATCCTGTTAGACACATTTATCAAGGTAGATTCACTGTACGGTAAAAGGGAAAAAAGGAGAAGTGTTAAGGACTGTTGCATTATGGTCTAGGAACCTAATTTTAGAGTTTTCATTAAAGAATATTACATATTTATATTAAGATGGGAAAATTCTGAGACTAAAGCCGATGAGCTGTCAGGAGACATCTCTGGATGATACTCCTCTTTCTCTATAAATATGAGGGACTATTTTAACCGTGATATAAAGGAACATATACGGAAGTATGAATTATGCTTCTACCCAGGATTCTGTTCACTACTTCAGCTCCCGAAGAGCATACACAGTCATATCATACTGTTCTGCAAGTCCTAATGTGTTTATATGTTCAACAGTTCACTTACACGGTTTATTTTGTGGTATTTAAAATATACTTAATTGTTTTAAATAACTGAGTTTTTAGCATTTAACACTTTTACACATTAACATTTTTAGCACTACATCCATTTTACATACATTGCCTTACATTTGAACTTCATCTTGTTTTTTTGGTGTTTGCATCAGTTTTTAACACGTTTTAAATTAGTTTTGTTACCGTTATTAGGTCAGGACGGTAGCTTGCGGTTTAATACGAATGTGTTATTTTTGATTTGTTCCAGGCCGAGGAGGCACTGAGTGAAGTGGATTTTCAGTTGAAACTGGACCTGCATTTCACGGACAGCGAGCAACTGTGTGTACTTTTCTACATTTTTATTCCTATTTGTGCTTTGTGCTGACACGTTATCCTAGTTCGACATTTTCTTCTTTAGCTCCAGAACATATAAAACCCTTAAAGACCATGAAAATGTATCCACACTGTGCTCTCGGATATTCTGACATGCACTTTGACTGGAAATTTTTTTTTACAAAACGAGGGCTTTTTTACTTCATAACCACCAAAAACTTAATTAAAATGTAAAAAAATTGAGAAGTTCTTATTACACAAGCCTCATGAAGAAAGTTAAAAAGTTTTTTCAACCGATCAGGAGTCACATAAAGATTTTTGGCCAAAGACTGATGTCATTTCCTATTTGAGCACCTGCTATGTGTCCCCGTGTTTTTGTGTGGCTGGAGGAAACCAAACGGCTTGATTTTTGGTCTTCTCTAACACCTCTCTTTGTGTGTAGTAATTGTTCAAGATTCGTCAGACATTATACAGTTAATCATTAATACAACATTTCTTCCAAGAATCATATTGGCCAGGCAAAATAAATTTTTTATTCATATTTCAAAGTACTGGGTAGAGAGCTCCAAAGATTTAAGGTCTGAAAAGTTCCATATTCTTAGGTCCACCATTCCACTCTTCCACCCCCACCCTGTCAAAAAAAAAAAAATCCATAATTTCTTTATTTTCTTTGTTTCTCCTGTCTTTGTGATGTGCAAAAAAAGAACACCCTTTTGACCTCTTTTGCTGCTGAGTGGTCAGTTGCCCGTGTTAATCCGGTAACTCTTTGAGCGTGACTGATGGACTTGCTAAAGAGAAGAACACAGAGTACTGGAATGTTCTCCTGACGCCAGAACTTTCCCCCGTGCCCCTTTGCTCAGGCTCAGTGACCTGGCAGCCGTGCCTCTCATCAGCAGCCGTTCCTTAGCTCTACACTTCCACCCTCGCAGAGGGCTGCATCACCACGTTCCTGTCATGTTCGACTACTTCCACCTCTCTGTCATCTCCGTCTCCATTCATGCCTCGCTGGTCGCCCTGCATCAGCCGCTGATCAGGTAGAGCACCGCAGCCCTGAGGACTGCGAGATACACACCTAGGCTGGATACCTCTTTTGTACGTGATGTAACGCACGTGCTCTGTTCAGTTTTTTATAGCGCCTTTCAACACGAGTTGCTTCAAGGCACTTTACAGGACAGGAACAAATTACAGTTATTAAAAGAAATTCAATGCATGGAACAATTGAAGTTAAAGACAGGTGACAACAGAGAAGAGCTGTATAAGATTTAAATGTGCAACTATCTCACGGGTGGAAATATTGTTGAGTATCCAGTTTATGATGATAAGTTTATTTGTCTTTCCAGTTTTTGTTCCACATGTGAATGGTCATAGAAGGATGTACCACATACATTTTATAGTATGTGGGGCCTGTACATTATGCCATTATATGTTGATTGTACCAAAAACTGTGGACTTCTGGTGTTGCAGCTTTGCCCGTTCTGGAAAGAGTTCCTGGTTGGGGAAGGGGTCCCCGGAGAGTGGCACAGATCCTTCTGCCATGTCCATCGAGAACCTTATGTTTGGAGCTGGGTACTGCAAACCTGTGCTAACTGAGGTAAGGTGGTCGCCTTCACTCATCACAGCTTGTCTGTTTGAGACAGCACGCACGATTCCACCAGCACACTCAGAGAATTAGAGCACAAAAAAGTGGGAGCATTTGCATCTGCCTTTACATTTGGTATACTGTTGAAACATTTAGTCCCAGGCTGAAGGCGGTCTAAGAACATGCCCCTTTCTAATGTAACAGCTTCTCAATTTTCAGCCTGGTTTTGACATGGTTGAAAGACATTTCCTTATTTTCTCCTGCGTTCTTTTCTTACTGATCCCCGACATTTCAGCAGGAAATCAGTACGTCACAATGAAACATTTATTTCTTTGTTACATATAACATTGGATGGGACGCCAGCCAAATGCAGAGCACTCAGACTCTGTCATTGCAGGACAGTGTAGAGTCACCTGTTCAGTTCATGCACAGGGCAGAGGACTGCAGAACTGCACTGACAATGCTGAAAGTGTGACATGATCAGACTCAGCTGTGAACAACCAATATGGTATTTTACATAAGTAATAGGTCACCCACGACCCTGACCAGGATAAGCTGTTGGGTGGATGGATGGATGGACGGACGGATGGATGCAGTAACTGATATTTTTAGGCTAATGATGGTAATCCACATTAACAGGTTCTGTGCACATCAGAGGTTGGGTGGCTGTTATGTAACGTGTATGAGATGTTTGAGAAAGATAAGAAATTTCACACTTTCTTTGTATGTTCTTGGAATCATTAATTTGTTGGTCATACAACAACTATACTGTAAATGCAGTTTATTGTTCAACTGAACTGTTGCTGTCTGACAGCAGTGTTAAAAAAACGGCGAAAATGATCGCTCATTAATGGCCGCCGTTCATTCAGAAATTTGTTCCTGGAGTTTCGTATAGCATTGTGTCACCACTGATATTTATATGTTTTTACAGACTTATTGAATTGCAACCCAGTACAAGCAAGTAAACATTAAATATTTACTACAAATTGATTAAGTATCCATGCCTCCATTCATCCATTATCATCCTGCCCCCTTTCAGGGTCACAGGTGACCTGGATCCTATTCCAGGCAGTCCAGGGTGCAAGGCAGGGTTCACCCTGGACGGGCCTTCGAACCATCTCAGAGCATTGATGAAGCAGTATAAAGCAAACATTATGATCTCCATTTTTTCGTTGTGTTGGTGCTGCATTACACTCACAGTGCTGCATGAGTTTTGCATTTTGCAGTGTATTAATTTAAATGAAGAGGGTGATTTGTTACATTGGAACCCTTCTGAGGTTTAAAGTAAGAAACAGAATGAGGCTGAACATGCGTCACCAAGAGCAACGCCATCCAGCAGCCAGAGCTGTGCTTAGCAGCAAAGGCAGTAAATTAGTCACTGTTATTAGGGCTTTACACGGCTGTATCGAGAACATTTCCCCTTTGGAAATACACTTATCTTTGAAACTCTCAGTTATGTTTTTTTTTTCTTTTTTTATGAGGGAACCACAAGCAATATAAAATTTAATTGATAAAAAAACCAATAAACTTACTTTTTTCTTTAGGCTGATTTGGCATGTGACGTACGTTCTAGTTTCAGATTAACACTTAACCTGTTTCTTGATCCTCCTCATTCAAGCCCATCGGGCTGAGATGTCCTATCTTTAAAAATCTGTTTTCTTAATTATTGTTATTAAACACGCATCATTTATTTATTTTATTACCCCCCTCCCCCCGGGATTTAGAGCAACAGCTGCACAATCCTAATGAGTTTTTTTTTCTTCTTCTTCTTTTCACCCACCCATTTCGAGGTTTTTACACCCACTTCCCGTCGGGGGTTCTTTAATACGCTGGCTTGTTAAGCCTCGCTGGGTTCTCTTTTTGATCATGGTAATGAGTCCTGTTCCAGCGGCGCGTTCCCGCTGGCCGCCCGTGTTATTTGTTATAGACGTGTGAACGCAGCCCTCGCCTCGCTCAGCACTTTGCCTTTTACGATGGCAAAATCGACAAAAGAGACTTTTACGGTGAAACCAATTCTGCCGTGGAATTTGCTGCGCATCGTAACATTAGTTTAAACTAAATCGGCTAAATTCTTGCACAGCTTGGCATGTCAAAGTGCATCATTGATGTTTTTTTTTTAATGTAGAAATGTATTGCTTACAGTTACACAAAGGGGTCCTGTAACGTTTTTGCATGTCTGGTGTAACGTGCGGCTCCTAAACGGGGACGAAGGCCGAGCAGCTCTTTTCTGAGGATCAAGTCTGATGAATAGAGGGCAGATTGTGGAGGGAGGGTAATTTTTCACAGCTATGTTTCTGAATGGAATTGCTGTGCGGTGCACATTTTTCAAATGAACTGAAGTATGACTTCCACAAATAATATTATAATTTAAAAAATTGTCAAGGTCGTAGCAAAAAAGCAAACCTTTTATTTATTTACTTATTCTTTTCCCAATCGGGAGTTGGTATGGATAACAGAGACCTTTATCCATCTTCACAACATAAAGGAAATACATGCTCTTACCTACACTATATTACCACTGAGGAGCCTAATGCAAGTCACTGCACACAAACCCCTCAAGGCTTTGCACGCAGTTAAATTCATACATTGTGGTATGTAATTCATCTAATCACAACATATACCGTACTTTAACAGTAATCGTTTTGTAAACATCCATCCATCCATCCATCCATTATCTTAACCGCTTATTCCTGGTGAGGGTCGCGGGGAAACCTGGAGCCCA
>JABJVR010002396.1:0-17458 GCA_025773905.1 Chitala chitala
ATAAATAATGATGTAATAATTATGGGGAAGATCTACAGCTGAAGATCATCATACCCAACAGAAAACAGAACAAGTGAAGAAGAATGTAGTTTACAATTCAGTAATGGAGAATTGTCATGTTAAATGCCACTTCACCCAAAAGTGCTATTCATAGTTTCATTCCTTTTTAAACAGGCTGATCATGCGTTTAAAATATATTTTCAGTCATCTTGGGACAGGTGCTGCTCTACTGCTGATCTTGGATTATTGCAAGAGCTAAGAGCTTAAAGCCATTCATATTTAATAATGTTTTTGTTAAATAATAAATGTGGAACTATTCATTATGTGTTTATATATATATAATATATACAAGCGCACATTTTTTTTGTTAATATACGAAGTTATTTGTTTAATGTTTTACTACTTGAGATTTTTCATTATGGGAAAAATTCAATGTCTTGTTAATTGCAAGTTAAAAATGTGATACTTTGTGTAAAGTAAGGAAGAATATGTTATACATGCAGAGACAACAATTGCAGAAATGTTAAATAAACATTACAAAAAGTATAAACACATTGCATTGTCCGTAAAAATATGCAAAGTTTCAGAACAGCACAACCCTGTTTCATATCTTGGCCACCCTTTCTTGAAATGTCTGCTTGATCTAAAAAGTACTTTTCTGATCTTTAGTGACATTGTCATTATGCATAATACATTAATGTACTATATATATATAATTTTTTTTTTTACCCAAGTTATCCTTAATGCCTTGAACAGGGCCTGTAGCACAGAAGAATCTCTGCTGGGAGGTTCTTACTCACCAGCCATTTAAAGTTTCCAGTTATAACTGTTAAATTACCATCTACACCACTGAGAGAAAAAAATAAAGCAACAGAATGTAGGTGATTAAGGCTGAAAGGAATTATTAAAAAATGTTATTGAAAATATGAAAAGTACTGCTGTGGAATATGGCCAAGCAAGCTGAAATGTTACGCTTCAGTGTCTCGTGTTTTTGCTTGTTAGATGACTGATGTATTTTAGCACTTTAATTTATGCCAGAACACAGTGAAACAACAAAACTGACTGTGTAGAATATGAAACATTTTTCAAAAACAAATATATTAGCAATTTGTCATTGGGTGGCAGGGATGCGTAAGAACGCCTACAGTTAGCTTAACTGGGTAAAGAGAGTTGGCACAGTGATTAAACATATGTATTACAGTGATCTGATTATAGCACTGTGATTTATTCAAGAACCTTAACTGCCTTAAATAAATGCATTAATTTCAAAACAGTATAATGTGTTTTTCAGGTTAATTGTGAAAACATATTTGTCACAGGAAGTACTATGCAAGGGGAATGCATGTTTTGTCTTTGATACATTTACAGAAGAACCCCAAGACTGGATAATAATAGCTATCCATAAGCATTACTTAAACTTGATTTCAAATTGAAACATACTGGATTGAATTCCATCACAGTAGATAATTCTTTTTAAATTTAAGTACATTAAATTGAGCAGGAGGATAGTCCGCAGAACATGTGCTGCTGTAACACCTCATCGCAGTTTGACACTGGGCATCCTTTCTACTGCCTTGGCTACAATGCCCTGCTTTCACACATAATATAACCAGGTGGCACTGTGCCATTCAAACCAGGGCCATATGCCCCATCAGTTATGTGATTTCTCATTCCAATATTCTCAATCAGTTTGTGACTGATAATTAAGCTATTGCAACTAAATTGCCAAATAATTAATTTTCTCTAAAAATACAACAGAACCATCGCATGACTTGATGAATTGCTCCCAAATGCACAAGAAATATTTTTAGTTTCCTACTTTGAAACATTAAATACATAACATAGAAATAAAGTATTTAGTAATAGGTATTTAGTTCACTAATAGCTAATTCTGTAACCTGAAGGGGGAAATCAAAATGTTTAAACTAAAAAAACAGACATTAAAAATTAGCCCAATTCTGAGGTAGCTTTGTGTCATTATGCTCATATGATTTTGTGTTTTTGTATGAACACATTGATGTAGTCATTCTTTTAAAAACAACAAAGATTTTCTATCTGTACATTGGAAAAGTTTGTTTTTTTTTCCCTTCCCTTCCGGATGTACGATACAGTGGCCTTAAAACGCCATTGTAGGGACGCACACCAGTAGGGTTCATTATGGTTCGGTGATTACGATTCATAAAAATATTAACTGATCTGGCAATTGTTACCCCTAACTCCAGTTTGGTTCACACTAGATAGGTTGGAGATGTTAATATGTTAATACAAAAGTGTATTAATGAAAAGTTACACAGTTAAGTCTTGATCTTAGTTACGATACTGTTCAGTGACCATTCCTAACATACGAACACAGTTTGATTTGAACATACTACTATTCAAAATCCACTTTATCCTGAGAGCAAACACCTGTGATACACAACCAACGACCATCAAAACATGACTGTCAGTTCTTTGCTTGGCCCTGATAATCACAATATATAGCTAGAAATAGAAAGTGCACCAGAATTGCCCCCTCAAACGTGAGGAGGTTTGCAGCACAGCGTTGGCTGACACTTTTTGTGATGGTCTTTTTTCAGTGAGTTTAAACTTGGCCTGTGAGGCTCAGTAAGCGTACCACATGCCCAACAGGACTTCTGCTTCATGCAGTGCGCCTCAGCAGAGACAAAAGAACGACTTGCAGTATTGTTGTTAGCAGCTGATTTATAAATAGGAAGCCACAGTCCAGGTACTTGTATTGTGAAATTCTAACTGTGTTCACGCATGTCGCACCTGCTTGTGTAGGTGAAGAGTTAGAAAATAAAAGTTATCATTGAAACTAGGTGTTGGTATATTTTAAGGGGGTAGTTCACACCCAGATATAAGACCACTCCTGATTTAAGATTTACAAGATGTCCATTGAGATCGCTGTAAGTCTTAAGTTTTACTGTATATTTAAATGTATTTTTTCCCCTATTTCATTGTGAAATCATAAAGCATCAGTAAAATGCACAGTAGAAAATTGTCTAGCAAAACAAAGAGACTTAAAATTGAAGCACTGAATACTGTAGGTGTATATGCTATGCATGTGTGTATGTCATATAAAGGAACAACAAAGGGAAGTGCATTCTAAAATATCAAATTTATAATTTTTTATGTATATGTAATTATGTTGGAGGGATAGAGAACACAGAGATGCCAGTGGATGGGAAAGAAGAAAAGGGGGCGGGGGGGGGGGGGGGGTCTGAAGTGGTGTTTAGTGTGTGTGGTCTGGTTGACAGCCACACAGAGTGGGTGTGCAAAAGCTACGCCAGGAAGCTGGGCTAAGTGTATCCTGTGGGGAGGGAGTAACAGCATTCATAAAAGGTTACTCTTTATCATTAACAGTTACTTTATTACTCTATGTGACAAATTCAAGAAATTAACTTGTTTTAGTCAACATCCAGTTATGAATAAAATTGTACATAATTTTGTACACATTATGTGGTTTCTACCTAAAAAAAAAAACACATTGACATTAATGTTAAGAAAACATTATACAATCTGCTAAGAGGCAAGATAATGTATTCATAATCTGAACATGCAGAACTTCCAGGTATTGCTACTTGAAAATTATTTCTCAAAAAAAAAAAAAAAAGTAAACAAAAATCTGTATCACAAATACAAATTGGTATTCACTCTGCATTTCCCTCTCTTTGCTGCTGATCAAATAAAAGTTTCCCAAAACTTACCTTGTTCTGATTTTCTGTTTTGCAAAATATATTTCTTGGGTTTCAGACATTGTACACTTTGGAGTGCAAACACTACATGCATCAGACTGTAATCTCCTGTAAATCGGGGTGTTGGCAGACACCATGATTATAAACTGTTCAAGTATTATAGGCAAGTTTGTGAGTTTACCACCTTCCTTGCTTGGGCAAGGTTAAGAGTTAATACACAGCGCATTACTTTTAGGCAGCATTAAAGGTCAACATGACAGCCGTATTACAGTGACTGAAGTTTATCATCGTATAATAAAGACCAAGAGGCTTCATTAAAAGGTACATGTCCCTACATCCTGGTGTGGACTCCTTAAGTCAGTGTCAGGATCACATATTAAGGGTGTGCTATTTAAAGCAGGTAGGCAGGTTCCTAGGGATTCTGAGTTTGTGTGTGGGTGTTTGTACGTGCAAGCAGAATGGGTAAAAAGTTTAAGTGACTTTGAACACAGCATGGTAGCCCGTACCATATACTCCTCATGCACCTTTCAGTAAATTCAAACCTACGGGGGGCTTCGTGCAGACGTCTTTGAGGAGTGTATATAAAATGATTCACTATCTAAAAAAAACATCTAGTTTACATCAGCCTTGTGTGTGGAAGGTTATACAGCAGTAAACTCAACAATTCAGCGGAATATGATAATTCGCTCTACAAATATTTTATTATTCCAATGATAATATTTCCCTTAACAAGGCTGGCAACAGCGCAGTATCTGTTTTAGTGTAATTGGCCATACGCAGAATGCAGAAGTTTACGTTTATTCGCCATGTCTAATTTCTCTTTGGTTGCATGGTAGCTGTGGACAATGTTGTCTGGATTATTAAATCTGATCACTACATTTTGTTGTATTAATGATTTTTTTCCAAGAGTAAAGAATCTGGGGAAAACAACACCATGGTAATGGTCTCTTCAAAGTAAAGAGCAGTCTGCTCTTTCAGGTAAGAGGAAAAACTGTCTTTTTGCAGTGGAAAAAAACTGGTTTGTTCCTCATGCACAATAAGCTATGGAAAGGGGAGGAGTTGGGCATTGTTTGGCTGGTGGAGATTTTGCTATATTCTAGCCACACTACTGATATATGAAATTGAAACGGTTGTGAGCTAACAGCTTCACTTTACATATGCATATATATTCCTATACATACTATGGTCATGTGCTTTTCCACAGTAGGAGTAGGGGGCTTCAGATCAGCCAGTTGGGATAGTTTGGACAGCTGATAATGATGCCTCATAGAAGTTCTTCGTAGATTTCATATACCTCCAGCTGGGTGGAGATCAAGAGGTGATGCTTGGAACTGTGGGACCAGATAAATTTTTTAAAGTTATTCTGAGAGCACCTTGGAACAACAACCCCCCCATTACAAAATGAAATTGGATGCAGGGGAAAGTAAGACCTTGTCTGCCTTACTTGACCTGTTCTGGCTATAAACCTCAACTGAAAGCAAATACAAAAACTTCATCTATTCAAACTCTCCTTTGCTTTTTTATGTCAGCAGAATTGTATTTTTGCCATATCTTAAATAATTCCAATTGATTCTTTATATTGCTCATCTTTTGAGAGCAATTAGACAAAAGCTATTATTTTAAAAATATTTCTTACTGCATTCTTGACAATTTGTTAAGTCTAGAACTACAAAGAGACTAGATGTGCAAATATATAAGTGCATACATATATTAATTTCATATCTAAAATGTATGAATTAAATGTACATTATAATGTTGTGTTATTTATACCATGCTTTTCAAATTTAAAGATTCATTAAAATGGGGGAGGGCAATAACTGCCCTAAAGAGCCATAGCGGGGGCAGGTGTTTCAGCCAGTTCATTCAATTTAATTTGACTGTTGTCTTAATTAAATATCAGTTACATCATTGCTTCTCTTAATTTTCCTGATTGTTTGCATCAGTATGTGCTTAGTTTTCTTAATTTATTGACAAAATTAGTTACAGACAAGAAAGTTTAAAGTGAGATTCTTGTGCTTTAAGATCACACTATATCATTCTCCATTCTCTCAACTCCAGAATCTTAGTAGAAAATGTCTAGATAATTCAGCGTTTTATTCAACCCAGTAATCATTAATTTATATTCAAATTATAATAATTAAATAACAGCAGGAAAAGGTGCCAATGAAAAATAACGATTAATCAGGCGCAGTCACTTAAATGATAAAGAAATTATTAATTTTTTTTTTTTATATACCATAACTGTTAAATGGTTTAAAGTAACATCAGTAAGTCCTTGTCATGCTTTTAAAATTCTTGTTTAAAATGAATAAAACTTATAGAGATTTCTGGATTGACACAGTAATTATAGAAATAAAGTCAATAATGTTCAAAAACATGCAGAAATTGGCTGAAGCAAAACCATGAACCCATTGTGGACCATGATTGCCCATTCATGCATTAAAACATGCAATTCGACCAACTATACTTAAACCTAAAATTTTTGCATGGAAATGCATGTCACCTAGAGAAGCACAGTGTCTTGATGCAACAAGAAGAAATTAAAATAGAATACAGTTGTACCCCCATATCCACGAGTATTACATTCCAAACTCTTACCATGGTTGGCTGGAACTGTATATAACAGCTGACGCTTTATATAACCCTATGTTACGTCCCCGGTCATATTTACTTTATGTTTCTGTGTCTGTATGTCCCTTTATACTCTTTCTAAAAATTAACGACTTTGTTTTGACAAGCTTATACAACATCTCAGCATTTATTATCATCCACATTTGCATTCATTTTTCACCAGAATCTTGTTCTGATGATGAGAGAGTCTAATCTCTCTCTAAAGTCTTCTCCAGCGCATCCAAGGGGGTTAAAGTCAGTTTTCTGTGGTGGCCAGTTCATGTGTGTAAGTGATTCCTCATGCTCCTTTAACCCCCGTTTCACAATTTTTGCCTGATGGCTCTTGGCATTGTCGGCCTGGAATATACGCGTGTCATCAGGGAAGAAAAAAATCCACTGATGGGAGAACCAGGCCATTCAGTAGATTCAGATACTCACCTGACTTCATTTCATTGCCACATAACATACCTGAGCTTAGACCAGTCCAACTGAAGCAGTACCAGCTAATAACATTGCCCCCAGAGGCACACATGATTTTTTTTTTTTTTTTGGTCAGGTAGTATATGTGTGAGAAATACACTAATTTTGTTTAATAGAATGTATGTGGCAGAGAAAGCTAACAGTTAAAGTCCCTGCACTGGACATATATACAGCATATAGCCCTGGGCAGTATACTGTATATAAGCCTATGAAGGAATGTTGCCCCTGGGTAAACTGCCTTGAGCTCCACTCTGCCAAGGATGGACACCATGACCTTGCAGAGTGGTTATCAAATGACATTGGGGGAAAAGTGACAAAGCTATGACTAAAACAAATATATTTACATGTATTAATATATTAACATATATAAATATGTATTTGTTGCTCCTTTGTCATTCATGAAAGAATTTGAGTGTCATCTTAGTGTTACTGGGATTCAAGCCATTTTTTTTTTCCCACACACATAATAAATTTGATTTATTTTTATAAAAACTACTTTACTCCTTATACTATGGCATACTACTTTCATATTAATAGTTGATTCAAGAGAAATTAATAAAAAGTCTGTGAAAAAATTGTTTCATGTCGTACCATTTTAATGTCAATGTACAAATGGCTAAAGACGAGATAATGGGAAACAAAAATTTCTAACATGGTTATGAAATTACCACTGAGTAAATAGGCATGTCAGCTTTGTAACAACCAAAACAAGCTGTTTTACTCAGCTTCTTGTCAGGTACACACACAGTAAAGTACTTCTGTAGCTTTGCTGCATCATATCAGGTGGTTACAGCAATGACGGATGTGTTGGTAGCTATTGTAGCATAACCTGACTGTTTCTGAATAGTCCAGGACATATACCATGTCCCCATTTTTCTTTAGTTTTTTCAAAAATTTTCGTATTTATGTCCATGGAATCCAGTCACACAGCTCGTGACATTGAGCACATGTAATCTGTATTTGTGATGGAAAGCAGAGGGAGACATGGGGCTTGATGTGCAGTATATACACAGACATGGGGCTTGATGTTCAGTATATACACAGACATGGGGCTTGATGTTCAGTATATACACAGACACGGTGCTTGATGTGCAGTATATACACAGACACGGGGCTTGATGTGCAGTATATACACAGACACGGGGCTTGATGTACAGTATATACACAGACACGGGGCTTGATGTGCAGTATATACACAGACACGGGGCTTGATGTGCAGTATATACACGGACACGGGGCTTGATGTTCAGCATACACACGGACCCATGTTCAGTTGCGAAGTGGCTTCGGTGACTTGTGGACGGTACTGTTCTCAAGGGTTTCATCAGTAAAGCCAAAGAAAACTACTCATTAGTGTTAGTTGGTTTGCTGCCCACCTCCAATCCTTATTTTTTTCATGAAACACATGTCACTGTCACAGTTTGCCTGGGATGTCTTTGTTGAATGGCCACACCCCCTCGTTCTCTCGTTTTCTGCTTTCCTTGATTGTCTTTGAGTGTTTTCTGTTTTGTCTACCTTGAGATGTAGTATTTCACTGTGGTGTTCTGGTTCTGAAGACAAGTTAGGTGTTCTGCCTTGGTTTGTATTTTCTAGCTGGTACTGTTCCTTATTTTGTCACGGTTTCTCTCGTACCCTCTCATTCCTCATGTAGGGTCAGTCTGTTTCTCACTCATTTAGTTGTTGCCTCAGTATTCTGTTTTTGGGAGATTGTGTACATTTCAATACACCTCTGCAAGTAGACCTTCTCCTGTGCCTTGGTGTACTCTGTTGAGCGACAAATATGACAGCAAATAGTTTGGAAGTTTTAACTGCCTATTCTGTGCTATATTACATTTAAGTACAGTTGATCAATCATTGTTCATATGGGAAACGTCTTTCTTCATTTCCACTTCTTTCATTGCTGCCACTGATTTTCAGAATACATCAGAGAATACATCTACTTGATTGACTATCTGAATGACTTGACACAGAACTGAAAAGATGAAGTTTTGCTTCACTTGACTCACTCTGCCTTGTCTTTCTCTCACTTCAGCATGGTTAAAGGGAAAAGGTTGTATAAGATCATTTCAGAGATGCGTTTCAGAGATGTGGAATGGATGCGGAGACTGCTTACGTATGCTTTGACATTGGTGTAGACATGCAAGCAAGGCGAATTTTACAATATTTATGATGAGAAAGTCATGGGGGACATATCCCATATATTCTGTTACACAGCGAGGGTACCATTACCTCATTTAAAAATATTTTTATTGAAATAATCATATTAAACATTAATTGCCATTTGTCCCATGGAATTAAAAATTTTGGGTGATACTTTGACAGTCTTGACAAGGCCCTGGAATGCACTGATTCTTTTTTTTATCTTTGTAAGTTGATAATTTATAATTTTTGGTTTTCCTGAAACATCATCACATTGTTTTCACATACAGCACAATCAACACCAGTCAGCTAACGTTTTAATGCAGCAACTGTGGGGGGAAAAAAGAAAATGTAAAACAGCCTGGCTTTGCTCATGTGCACAAACACCTGAAGGGAAGCCAGGATCACTTTCTACACCACCTGAGTCATGAAAATGTGTCTCTGCTGCTCTTATCACTTAGCTGTCTGGGGAATGGGAGAATTCACTTGGCTCAATTTTTGACAGACATCTCCCAACAGCATTTATATATTTTCAAGACAGGTAGTACATATATATTTGGAAGACTTTTTGGGGGGGTTCAGACACTATTCAGCAATTTTGATGTGCATTTGTCTTTCCAGATGTGATGGCTAAAGCTTAAAGTTATTTTATACAAAAAATAACATATCCTATATATAATGTTTATATAATGGGCTATATGCAGATCAAATCACCTAGGTTGTGTCTGCCTGAAGCTGTACAACCGACATATAACTAACCTCTAGGAAAGCAGGTAACCCATCGATATTGTGGTCTTTCTACTGTTGATAAAGGGCATATGTACATATGTACATGTTGATAGGTTATATTGGAGCACATCAATACACGACACAAAGCCAGGGACCCCCTAGACTGGGCACCAGCATATCTCAGGGCGTTCAGTCACATGACAGGTAAAATAAATTCGCCCATTCATTTATACCACGATTGGGAAAATGCACAGAAAAATGGCAAACCATGCACATGGACTGCTGAAGGCTGAGCACATATTCACAGCCTTAGAAGCATGACTCTGCAAACTCTATTCACTGTTCATATACAGTCATTAAATATACATGGTCCTTAAAGTCACACTGAAGACATTTGAAGCCAAGAGTCAACACAAGAACTAAACCATGTCCAGAGACACATTATACAAAATTTAAGCACTCAGTAATGTTCAAGAGCATGCAAAAGAATTAACAGAGACCCAAACATGAATATTTTAATTACCTAACAGTAAGGTTTGTTTATTTCACTATTAAAGATAATTTCTATTTCTGTAATTGTGTAATAACAACAACAACAACTACAATAATAATAATAATAATAATAATAATAATAATAATAACAACAACAACAACAACAACAATGCCCTTTGACAGGCTAGCCCCCTGTCCAGGATGTACTGTGCTTTATGCCCTAGGCTTCCTGGGATAGGATCTAGGCCACCCATGATCCTGTATAGGATAAAATAGACAATATCTATAATTACTTTTTCCACATATGAAAAACTATTTGTTATTGTGAACTGTCCCTGATTTATGATTTTGTGTGCGTGTGTAATGTGGTTTGACCTGGGTTGACGTGCCTCCCGTGGTTGTAATGTTAACGTGGTTAGGCTCCAGGCTTCCTGGGGTCCTGAGCTGGAAAAACACATTTTAAAATATCAGTGATAAGCATGAAAAACTACTCTACAAAGGCTGAATAAGTTTTCACACTATATCCAGAAGGTGCTCAAATAAACTACAAAATCACAAAACCTGAATAAACCACCATCTTCTCTTTTAATTGTCATTAATACACCTTCCACTGCAGTTATCTTTGTGATGCTGCAGCTTGCTGAGACAAAATGCAGTATTCTCTCTGGTGATGAATGGGCCGCCTTAAATATTACAGCCCTTGAAAGCTGGTTAGTGTTCAATGCTGTCCAGATTTGTTCTCCTTCTTCTGGAGCAGGAAATGCTATTTCAATCAGAACACTGTATACTTTCCCTTGAGACATCAGCAAGAACATTGGTTTTGCTTGATTGCATTACAAAAGGAAAGAACATATTCAACAGAGTTCTAGTTATATTTTGTCTGGGCAAATTAAAAAGAAAGTAACATGGGTGGCCTTCATGATTAAACATCGGTTTTACAATAGGAGTGCTGAGTGCCGTTGTTATGTAACTAGTAATCCTGCGGTTAAATAAAACCGAGCTGAAAGAAGCAGTGAATAAGAAAGCCACAGTACTCGGCTGGAACGTTATTTGTGAAATTCTGTAGCATAACAGTTGACATCAGACACAGAAAGGAAAGAGTGTTGAAGGACATGTTAAGGGGATAAAAGAGATTTTTAAGAAGGTAGAATGAGGGCAACTGTTGGCAAAAAGATACAGAGAATACAGACATGTAGGTACAGAACGGAAAGGTACAGAACGGAAACAACATGAACGTATAGCTAAACACTGACAATATAGCACTTCAATGAATTCCAATTGAATACAATAGTTATATATTTAATTACTACTTAAATCTATAGTTACACTTTACGTTCAACACTCTGGATACAGGGTTTAGTGCATTTTTTATAGGCTTTAGACCAGGGGTGACCAAACATGGTCCAGGTTTTTGCTTCTGCCAATTTCAGTTGAATCTTAATGTTAATTAAACATCGACTTTTTTGTGTAATTACTGTGTCAGTCCAGTAATTCTCAAGAAGCTTTATTCATTTTAAAATAGGAATTTTAAAAGCATAAAAGACGTGCTGATGTTGCTTATTTTTAATTTTTTGTAAAATTTTAACAAATATGGTATATTTTAATCCATTTCTTGGTAATAATCACTTAAGTCATTGCTTAAGCATAAGCTTTGTTATTCGCACTTGTTTCCGCTATTCATTCATTATTATAATTCAAATAACAGGCTTGAATTAAACACCATGCTGAATTCTCCATACATTTTCTGCTCTAATTTTGCAGTTAGAGAGACACCGTCGTGTGGTTTAGAATTACGTCACCGATCATAAAGCACTCACATAAAGTCTCACTTTGAACTTTATTCTCTGTAACTCAATAATTTAAAACAACTAGACACAGACAAATGGAGAATGAGGATAAGGAATGATGTAACTGATATTTTATTAAGATAGTGCTCAAATTAAATTGACTGAATTGTCTGAAATGAAAACTTGCTGTGCAGGACCGTGGTTGGTCATCCCTGCTTTAGACTTTTCATGTAACGTCAAACAATTCAACAACCACAAAAAATGGCAAAGAAGAGAATAAAATGTAACGTCATACAGTGATTTCATGATGTCATTGTAAAGGTGTTTTGAAACTGAGTATATTACTTGACTTTCTGTTTCATTAATTGGTTATGTACCTTCCAGAGACCATTAGCAAATGGATGACATATTAATTAGCCTAGATAATTAACCTAGGTGTAAAAGAAGTATAAATACATGGTAATGTGTAACATATTTAGAAAGGGTTTGATTAAATGTTTTGTTTACCTGTTTTAGAAAATACATAATACCCTTTCTTGTTTGAAATACATGTGACGATATGAAGACATTAAGCACTAACTGAAGGAAGTGTAGCAGCACCTTAGTTGGGGAAATTTACATAACTGACCATAGCCTTGAGCGCTTTAGTACATTTATAATTCAATTTCTATGTATTTCATACTTTTCCAGTTCATGAAACACAACAAACACTCACAGCAATATTGAACTGCATAGCTGGGCAGATTGTCCACCGGTGTTTGCCTTAGTACCATTCTAAATCATTCAGTGAACAATAGTAAAATTCAATCAATAATAAGTACAGCACACAAAACCGTGACCTCAAACACGGGGGTGCGTCTCATTTCTGAAATTGGCCTGGGAGCCACACAGACAACCTTCCTGAGTGAGCACAAGCGAGAGAACAGTTTTAAAGAATTACAAGGCAATATCCTTGAGTGAGTGGACAAGCTGAATCAGAGCTTTTTTTTGTTTGCTTTGTAGAGCACGTTTCATATACATGACTGTTTTTCTGTCCCAGCTATCCTGTATCACATCGTATGCACAAAATCACTACGTTTTTTTGTACACGTATAAGCAGTCAAGCACATCGTTCTCAGCCAGCAGTGTCATTCACACATTCTGTGTCCTCCCTCTACTCCCCTCTAAAGAAAAAGGTTTACTGTATAACATTATTGTTTTGTCTTGCAAGCAGCAGCATCTCAGTCTATATATCTATATATATGATGCTCACACAACATCTGAATCACTTAATGTCCCATTAGACAGAACACAACCCAGACATTAAGCAGCACATGACTGTAATTAAAAAGCACTTTTGCTGTAATTGGTCAGTTTTACATGTATTTTACATACATTGGTAATTATGTTTTAATGTAATGCTAAAGCAGCGTTTCTTGTAAGCTGACGTGAAACGTGATTCTAACCAAAAATATCATGAAATTATATTTTAGTCACATCAGCCACTCCAAATTAAAAGCGCACCCAATGGCTTAATTTCATATGGTGTGTGTTTGCAATGCGTGAAATGTGACAGCCTGTGCTTCGAACTACAAAAATTCCAAATAATTATTTATACAGGTAACATATAAAGGCTCTTTTTAATCTTTCATGCAGCGGTAGCTGTAATTATGTCGGCATTAATGGTAATTTGTGATAATTCATTAAAATTAATACAACCAGATAAAAAGTAAATTATAATTTAATGTGTTATCGGAGTCCTAATGATCTAAACAAGTGTGCTCAAGGTAGCGGTGTAAAATGCCGCATGAAAGAACAACCTTAAAAATATCTTCCACATATAATGGAAGTAGACAAATTATATATCAAAAGTTATCATACACAAAAAAAATGCATGACACCTGTGTGCAATTCTGTGAAAACCAAAACAAGAGCTTTTAAGCTCCCATATATAAGTGAACGAATTTCTGAGAGCAACCTACCACTTAAAATACGGGGGGAGGGAAACATGTCTTTACTTTCAATACTGCAACTGCCTTGAGAATAGTAGTAAATACTGGAAACGAGCAAGAAGTCAGAATGTGATGTGGTAACTCCTATCAGCGGATTCGGAACGCTATGATGGTTTGCAAGAATTACTGCTTCTGCTTAGAAATACCGAGTGCAGCAAAGCAACTCCCCCGCCCGCCTTTATCTACAAAGTCATTTTAAATCTTTGCGCTGCCAACCTGGGTCAGGCCACTTAATCTTCGTCACGTATAATTGCAACCCAGGTATTTATTATTTTATGGGCGGTGTTAATATGAATCAGTTAACACGCGTCCTTTCCTACTAGAATTTTCAAACGCACTTACCGTAAATGGCCCTCCATAAAACATTGAAGGCCGTCGTCACCAGCCCTTCATGTTTGTTCGTTGCGCCTCGACAGCCTGAAGCCATGGCTTCAGCAGTGCCATGTTCTCAAAGTTGGGAGTATTTTTAAGACTTTATACTAGCACTGAGAGAACTCTTTTTTTCTTAAGAAAAGAGGTAAATTAATAAATGCATACAATTTCTTCATTGTATTTCACCCCATTGCTGCAGAGCAGATTAAACTGATTTTAATGTCTCAGTGAAAAAGTAATTGAAATATATAATTTAAGACTTCAGTGAGATCGATAATGAATTTTACTTTTCTTTCTATGGCCTACTTAAAATTGTACTGTTTTCTATTCTCATTAACATGACTAATGGGTTTACACCATCCTGAGCACTGCTCAGATATGTATCTTGCACCTAGACAAGCAATGTTTATCTTCATTTAATTCAAATCAAGCTAAGTGTTTTCAATTAATGTAATTGAGGTATTTCATAGATCTTGATTAAGTCTGATACAAAACCAAAATGTCTATTTCTTGCTTTACAGCAAAGCATTTAGCAGTAGACTATCTCTGTAAACTGTGAGAGCTGTATGAGTGGTTTTAATCCTCGTACGCATTTCTCAAACAGAACCTAAGCTTCTTGTAAACTTTACTTGTCAGTATAGAACCATGTTAAGTCTGATGTTGAATGTATCCATTTCTGTTAGAGGAGTTTCAACTGTTTTTACATAACATCTCTTCAAAATTGCAAATTACTGTGTATGGAAGCACAGAAGTTAGCTAATATTTGTTTTTATTCACAGGTATTTAGCATTTAAATACAATAGTAAAAGTTAATCTATATGAACACTGGACTAATAATTACATCCATCCATTATCTCATTATCTCACCATGTGTCCTTTGCAGGGTCAAGGGTGACCTGGAGCCTAATCCAGGTAGCCTAGGGCGCAAAACAGGCAACACCCTGGACATGCTAATAATGATAACGAGAATGTTAAAGAAAGTGAAAAAAGGCAGTCTGCCAGACTTCATCACACTCTCGACTGATGGATGATGTCAACATTGTACATGACATGACACAGGACTGACTCACACTTTCCAAAGTATGATAATGTATATTTAAAACCAATAAGAAGAGCAACTAACTTTCAGTGTGCCTTGTTTTTGTATTTATGAATGTGTCATTTACGAACTTCCAGTACATAAAAACATTTTTTGTTTTTTTTGCATAAAAAAACGTAATCTGTCTACAAGTATGTCATGAATGAGACCTGAAAGAACACCTACTAAATAGTAGGTTATTTATGTCTACCTTGGGATTGTCCCCATTACACCCTGTAAGTCTCAAGTGTCTGCAGAATGTTCTGCCAGCTACTGAGAGTGTGTGTGTAATAGTCTGTAGTATCATAAAGGAACAGAAAAACAGAGAAATGGAAACAAAAAGTATTTTTCTGTAGAAGAAGAATACATATTAAAAGAAAGCTTTTTATACTGTATATGTAACAAACCATTACACTGTATACACATATGTACTTTGTGTGTGTGTGTGTGTGTGCGCACGCATTTTAATTACCCAGTTCTTGCTGTTGTACTTATTTTTAATATTTTGTATTGCTTGCATTTTTTGGGACTTTGTTTCTAGTTTATTCTTTCACTTTGCTGAACAGTTTATTTATTTATTGTTGAAACTACTGTAATGTGTTCCCTGCACTTTTCCCCTTAGTTAAGCTCTTCACTGCATCTGGGTCTGTCTCAGCTGCACTGTGAACACACTGTACGCAGACAGACCTACAGACACACTCACACACAATGTAGTGTTCTGGGTTTTCTTCAGAAGCAGATGTGCTGTAGATTCAATTAGACTGTTGTATCTGCAGTTCCATTTAACACTTCATACTCCTGTCACTTAATTATATAGACTAATTAACATTATATGTAATTTGGAGCATTTTGGTTTTTGTTTTATAAACTCTGAATACTCAGCACACATTAAATACACAATGGAGTCCACTTAAGTGGATACTGGATAAGCGGATAATTCCCAGATTTCTGCTTTTCCTTATTGCCCTAGAACACCAGTTTGATTAATTGAATATGGCACAAGTAGATAAATTTCTTTACTGGATAAACATTTTCAGCACTATTTTGCATATTCCAATGTTGATGGCATCACTTGTAGACACAGACTTTATTGTTAAATTAGTCACTAGCCACGAAGCAGCATTAGTTCACTTGGTAGCTGACATATTCTCCTGTATAATCCATATAATCAGTTTGTAGTTTATGTGAGGGATTAGATTCAAATGTCAAAGTTATATAAAGACAGTAGAACATATGTACAATATTATATGAGGTTTCATTCATCATAAAAAGTTAACTTCTATGTATTGCATCTATGTACATATACAGTTTTCACAACTAAATATACTAAGCACATGTCGCCCAAGATTAATAAAAATACCATTTAGCTGTCAAAAATATGCCACTCCATATCACTTCACTAATACCACCTGACTCCAAAAGTCAAAAATTTAAGTTTTTTGAAATACAGTAACACTCAAAGATGTTTTCTTGAAAGGGTATAATTTTAACTGTGCATAATCTAGCTACACTAAACTCAGGAATGTCCCTACAAAACAGCTGGTCCTTTGTCTGACATTCATTAGGCCACGTGCTGCTTAGCCTAAAAATAAATGGCTAACTCTGATAGGAACACTATGGAGCCTGCCTAAGGGGAAGGTGAATCCCAAGATCACAACGGCCCCCAGGGTACATTGTGATCTTGGGATCAGGGTACGCTAAAGGTCTGGGGCCCGATTCATGCTCTACTGCATCAATAAATGGCTTTGGGAATAAATACCATTTAAAATAATAGTAATAACTGTAAAAATTATCCATCTGATATTTTTTTGAGTTTAGCAAAGACAGTACAGATAAAAGAAAGCATTCACATAAAATTTTGTGATTTTCAGTGTCTGTCTAATTGTCAACAATGGTCACGCAAAAACATTTGTTATGCACAATCCATGTTAGCTTCCCTATTTCCATAGCATGATAATTTACTTCAAGATGGTGTGGTAGTTAGCACTGTTGCTGTGTACCTCCAGGTCTGGGGTTCAATTCCCACCTTGGGTCTGTGTGCGTGGAGTTTGCATGTTCTCCCTGTGCTTGGTGGGTTTTCTCCGG
>JABJVR010002397.1:0-17455 GCA_025773905.1 Chitala chitala
CCCCCCCCCCCCCCCCCCCCCCCCCCCCCCCCCCCCCCCCCCCCCCCCCCCCCCCCCCCCCCCCCCCCCGCACAGAGTTTGAAGAATTCTCTGGTGTCAATAAAACCCCACAAGCATCACGAGCCCTGGGACTCCATTATCGACAGCGCAAACAGAGCTGAGGAGGCAGCGGACACTGGGAAGGCACAGCGTGAGAGACACCGCTCTGCGGAGAGGCAGCGGGAGCTGCGTGACCAATCGCAGCCACACAACACCGCCTCCTCTGCTCCCCACTTCGCTTGTCTGATTTTGAAGTTTAATCACGCTCCGGCACACAGGAGCTTGAGCCCGGCTGTGAGGACCCCCAGAGGAAGAAGTGGAGGGTGTGTGCACACAGACACGCGCACCAGAAAGGGCCTGTTTGGTACCAGCGCCCCACAGGGTCCACTGCGCTGAGGCTAAATGATGGCAATCCAAATGTCAGCAGACGACTCCAGCAAACAGCTAGACTGAGCTGCGTACGTCTGAACTTACAGCTGCTTCTGTCCTGCCTGTACAGCCCATGTGTCATGTCATCCCTGCCCCTCCCGGTGCAATTGTTTCAGCAGAAACTTCCCTCCATCCCCTGTAAATATGTACTACACCAAACCACAGGGCACATTTCCTTTCAATCAAGCACTTGACCCAACAAAAAAACTGAGCCAGATTCCCACCTAAGTGCTTAGGAGAGTGGAATATCAGCAACAGTGGGGGTAGGGTGGAGGGAGGTATCCAAATGGAGGACAGGTTCATGGGAGAGGAATTTATACAGACCGATCACGGGGGAGGCAAAGGCTGAGGCAGTAACTGCGCTGCTGCAAGCTCCCTCCCTGTCAAGAGGAAAGAGTTAACGAGTTAATTTATTGAACAGTGCACAGCTTACAGCACCCACAGCAATGTTTTCAGAGACTAGCTCCCATTTGTCATTTACCGAGAAGACGGGGAGAGCCTCACACAACAAATTTCCTTGAAGTATATGGCAGCGCTTGACATTTTATTAGCAATCAGCTTCCAATTTGCAGCAGGCTGGTTTCAACAGGAAAAGAGTGAAGAAGAAATCAGAGGGAAGCGGGCTCTCAGACAGTCAGGTCTTAATTGGTGCATGCCCAGACTTATACACACCAGGGCACGACAGAGTCCTACCTGTTCTTACTAGGAGGAGGGAGGAAAACCAGGAAGAAAGCTACATAACACCCCATCAAAATTACTTTAACAGATACTAGTTGCTGTGGACTGGAAAGTTGTAGGTTGGGATGTTCTGAAACATTTAGGGCAAATAACAGTCATTGATACTATGGAATTAGAACCAGCTAATACACACGTTTAATATACCACAGACTGCAGGTGTAATTTCATTTTTTAATTAACAAAATTAAGTGGATAGGGCTTATTCATAAGACATTAAACTTCTTTGTAATTTAAAAAAAAATTAAGATTGTGCCGTTTTCTGTACTGTATACAGTATTTGTTTACGTTACAAGAATGCTTTGTGTGTTGCTTCCTAGTGGTAGGTTTGATCATTATGAATATAGGTGTCCATTCACATTTGGGATGGCTAGGGGCAGAAGACCCCAGCAAATGGGAAAATTTGTGAATACTACTTGCCGCCTTCAACCTAAATCCATAACAATCTGCCATCGTAAAAGTCTGTTGCAATTACAAAACAAAAACTACCATACCTCACTTGACTTTCCACTATGAAGCGTACCTAGCAATTCCACCTTTTGTGTCAGTCATGACAGCCCTCTTCCTCTTAAAATACTTGAAACACTAAATTTTGGAACCTTTATTAAAAATAGCAAAATTAAAAGGCTCAACAGTTAAGAGATGCGAGATTCTCACAGTCACAAAGAGAGCTAACATGAGTGAGGCTGGCTGCCAAGACAAAAATACTTTAATATTAAAAGGCATAACATGCACTTACACTAACAAATATTAAACACTAATATTTGTATATGATTTTATTTGATGCAAATCACTTGAGATTGATTATATATTTCTGGCTTATACATCATCTGAAAGTTTCTGCAATCCTTTGGCAAGCTCCAAATAATACTCCCGTTTAATTGTTCATGGCAAACTTGCAAACAACCAAAACCACAAATGTCAAATTTGCAAATATGGAGGGATGACTACATTGCCAAAAAATGCAGGAATTATGCAGTCAAGTTAGCTAGCTGTTAGCTAGTATAAATGTATACTGTACACAGACTGCATCATTAGGTTTTGAGACTGGTCAATTCATAAGTAACCACGAGACAAGTGAGATGGAAACTGGCCAGTTTCGATCAGTGGCTCATTGATTGGAGCAAACTACCTGGAAGCATTTAAATGTTTCAAAAATAAGATCAACGACAGAATGACACTAGACCACAAAACAAGAGCATTAATCTTTCTTATCTGATTAGCGGCTCAGTTCAGCACTTGAGTTGTACAAGCCAGTGCACTTATTGGTGGTCTCAAGCCTGGAGAAAAGGGGCATCCGGAACAATTATGTGGATCACAGACTAGAATACCTATACAGGATCGGTCGAGATCTGGGTTACTAACAACCACAACCAGTACTGCTGGACAACAGGGTACCAGTGGAAAGTATGCTTCTGTTGGCTGAAGGAGCGGAACAGGTGGTGCCAGGGTTGAAGATGACAGACAGAGACGAGAGGCGATACAAACATGGTGTGGTCATGTGCAGAGGGATGTGGGGTATATCAGGAGAAAAATGCTGAGGATGGAGCTGCCAGGCAGGAAGAGAAGGGGAAAGCCAAGGAGGAGGTTTATGGACGTGGTGAGGAAGGACAAGCAGATGGTTGGCGTGACAGAAGATGATGCAGAAGATGGATCTGCTATGGTGACCCCTAACAGGAGCATCTGAAACAAGAGCAGCAGTAGCAGTATCAGATAAGGGGTAGGAGGACAAAATATGCATCACTGATGAGACTGACCACATCTTACTGCTGACAAAACAGGCTTTCAGTCCATCGCTGTTCGACTTAACGAGCACAGTAAAGCCCTTCAAACACACAACCTATTCAGTGACATAAATACGAGCTCTGCAGCAGTGATGCCAGGGAGGTTCTGAGGATCGCAGTAACACAGCCATAACAAATCAGAGTCTCCACAGGCACTCATATGCATCACAAAAGAAATACATCAGTACAGGTAAATAAAGGCAGGAAATCCCACTGCAATCTCAGACTCTGCAACACCCCCCCACTGGGTTGCTCTAGTTACCCCAGCCACAAACACTGATGGAATACTAAGCAGGACGCAATGTTGTCGTGAGTGTCCGAACTGCTAATGCACAATGGCTGCAAAGATGTAGTCTTACTGCAGCATTACCTAATTTTACCTGGTCATACCGCTCCCTCAATGTACTGCTTTTTGTACAATGAGCAATGAAGTTGTACACAGAAAATGCAATTTGCCACTTTCCTACCTCATTATTACACCTGCAGGGCATTGATTTCTAGATTCTCTCCACATACAACAGCCACCAGCTTGTAAATGAAGTTTACCCTTATACACTCCCCACCATCGACTACACCATTAGTGAGTACTCCCCCCTCCCACCCAAACTCATGACATTTACAACACCAAATGCTCCTCATATTGTTTCTTCAAACAGCAAAAGGAGCTTTTTTCCTGCACCATCCCCCTACTGACCATTCAACAGAACACTATCAATTTTTGCCAATTAGGTGCAGCAACTGACGGCTTTGTGGGGAGAATAAATAGGTGTAAGAACTGGCGTTTAGGCCAGCCCTCCTGTAGGAGTATGGGACACGTCTAGACAGGAGATCTTGAATTCCCGGTAGATGCGTATCAGAACACGAAGGTGAACGGACCATATGGAGAGGAAGTGTGCACCAGTTTACATATAAACACGCATTTCCCTTGAAGCACGTATATGATGATCAGCAGAACGTCGAGCAGGTCCCTGCCACGTTAAGAATGTCCCACATTAACTCTACCCCAACCTTCCTTTTACGCTAATGAAGCACAATGTACGGACTTAAAAAGCCAACTGCTTACCTGGACAGTAAGTACAGTAGCAGTATCTTGATTTTTCAGGATGCCTGTTATTCCAAAATCAACACATTCCTCTATGGCACATTATGATTTTGTAAGTGCTGATCCTAAAGACAGTTTTGAGGAAACTTCATTTGTTATTCACAAACAAACTAGTAATCTATTCAAGGCCTGGCAGTCTGATACCAGCAAAAAGGCAGCATTCAATTCTCACCTGGCCTGTCTGAACAGGTCTGGCCATGACCACAAGAGGCAACAACCCGGCTGTCAATCAGGGGGCGGAGAAGAGACAGGAGGAGGGCTTAATTACACTGTGGCCAGGGGAGCAAGACTGATATGGCGTGGGCAAGAAAGGACTAAGGCAGGTAGACCACACCATGCTCTTTATGAAGCAGACAGTTTTAAACTTTCCTAGACATGAGCTTTCAGAATCCGTCTCTGAACATGTGCCCCTTCCCAGAACTGCACCCAGCTACAAAATAAACACTGACTTCAACCAATCACAAACAGGTACACCCTTTGCTCTGAACAGAGGTAGGGATAGAGAGAGAGAGAACACTGGATCCTGTTCCATTACAAAGCTGTGCTGAGCTGCTCCCTGTTGCCACTGAGAATTACTTTGTTAACCTTGACAAACTCTGAACTTGAGTACAGGTGAGTGATCGCCTCTGGCTTTGGGAGCAGGTCAGAACTCTGACTAACAGCAGCAATTCTGACATGCACTAGCAGCATACTTTACATTTGGAATCTTCAGAACATGTGCATTATGAATAATAAAAAATATATACACAGCAGACCAGTTAAATGAATCTCCTCTTAAGTAGTTATACACTCTTGATTCATAGCAGTCGCCAACAGTACTGAAAGACGAACGTGCTTACACAGGATTCAGAAAAACAGTAGCTCAGAACTTCCTGTGCCTTTACATGGGAGGAAAGAAAAATCCAAGCATTCTGAGGAACAGCCTGACAACTTCAGCCCTCTTGAGTCTCTTTAGAAAAAGCAAAGGAAGGGAGTAGAATTAGGGGGCAAGACAAAGCCTACAAAGACAAGCAGAAACATCCATCACCACCCCCCCAGTGGCTACCCCCTGACCCGAAGACCTCTGGCGTCTACTTTATTAACTCCCCTTAGGCCAGCCCCTTCCTGTCCAGAGTCTCGTCCAGAATATTCTGTTTACTGATATGCGACACCGTCCCCATCCGCCTCCACCTTCCCCCGAGTGCAACTCTGACATTCCTCAGTGATCTCAATTAATTCTGCTCTTTCATCTCAGTGGAGTATGACCACTAGACCACAGCCACGAGAGGCTCTGCAAATTCAATCAGACACAGATACCCCATTGTCACGAAGCGTCCCCTTTCAAGACAAATGAATTCCCAGTCAAGGGAGTATTTTTGGAGCACACATACTCAATCTTCATTTGCTTTTTGGACTAAAATAATTGTCTAAATCAACTGAAAAAATGGGGGGGGAAAGAGCACACAAGTGCCCCCCTCCCCCACACGACTTCAGACAGGGACCAAAACAAAACAGTAAAGACAATAGCCTGATGTTAAGTGCTCTGACAGGAGGAGTTCTAATAGAGCTTCATCAGACCTCGTCCTTGAGAGCTCTATTCATTCTGGTCACCAGAGAGTATATTCATCGATCTCGTACTTTTTTTTAAGTTCACTTTCACCACATGGTTCGATTTCACAGCGGGATTGTCTGACTGGGAGCACTTGCTTTCTTCTTTTCCAAACCTCCTCTCTCTCTCTCAGAAGCTTTGTCAGGCACTGCTCGACATATCAAGCAAATCAATTCTACTTCTCTCCCTCAGGGCAGCCAGTTACCGGAAATGCAGTTCTGGACCCAAACGAGCTGTGGCTACGTTCAGCGCTCACGCCTATGGCTGCCTCCTGCAACTGGGTCAGAACACAGATGTGACAAACGAACCGCTGTAAGTCTATGGCGTCCCAGTTCTTTCAGCCTTGTTGCGATGAGTCCTCACAGAAAAATACAATGGACACACTCAGATGTTACATGGCATTAAAGGCATGGCGCAGGTATGATGACATGGAATCACAGAACACATGTACCAGCGACTCAAAGATGACCAAAATAACCCTCTTCAAAGCCCACCACTGACCATTTTATGTAATTAAAGCCAACTTTGGACTTCACTTTCAGACATAAATCAGCACTTTGACGGCAATAAGCATGGCCCACCCCCCCCAAATGCAAGTATCATGTTATATTTCACCATAAGCAATTAAATAAGGAAAAAATGAAATTGTCCACCGTAGATAGTGTTACATGTTATGTACATTGCAGCTCCAAATTTCTGCTGCTGAAAAAGCATTTTAAGCTGGTTGCTGCTTAATTATCCTCTGCAACCTCCACTGCAGATATTTCTCCTTGTATATAGCATTATCTCATCCCTTTGCCTCAGATGAATAAAAATGTACAAAGACAACTGCTAATTAGCCAACACATTTTTACTTTAGAGACTGCAGTTATTTGTGGTAATTAAAAAAAACAGCAGCGCATTCGTGCTCCAATCTAGCATCAGGAAGCGTGTAGAGAATCATATAATCCGCCAGCGAGCCCTAATGAGGTACGCAAGCTCTGCTGGGAGACAAAGAAACAAATGTCAGGAGCTGTGGAGGAGGTGGATCAATCTGGTGGTGCTGATACAGGCTCTTACTCTACTAACGACGTCCTAATTACATATCCCCACCTGCAGGACCCTCATGCTCCGTGCCACACGCACACGTGAACATGTGTTCAGGCAGACGTCCGAGCCGTTTACCAGACCAGTAATACAGCAGACACGAGCAAGAGCTGTGATACCAGACTACTACTCCCACACTGCATTCTTCCACACTGTCATTCACGTGCACTGGTGTAAACACGTCACAAACCTACCTGCTTCGCTAAACTAATGGGCCATAAGAACAGCAAGGCACTGCACTAGCAGAGGGCTCATCCAGAGGAAAGACGGAGATGAGCAGGTGGACGCAGTGGGGAGCATTTTACAGCGTAACGAGAGCGAGATGTTGACGGGGTCGCCCGGGTGCAGGAGGTAAAGCATGCTCCCGTCTTCGCAGCAGCTTCCTGTCAAGCTCTGCTGTAGCACAACATCAGCCCCGCACCATCCGTCAGGCCAGCACTTGGTGGTTCGACATATACACACACAACGGGCGCCACCCAGTGACAGTGCTGACAGAACTGACACAGGGATAACCTGCTCAAATGTCGATTAGATAAACTACAGAACTACACTTCTCATGCAGCCAAGCAACTGGTTCTTCTATGATGCACACAGCAAAAAGATGTTACTCCTAGAAAAGAAAAAAAAATCCTTTTCACTCAAATCATAACAACAGCACAGCTGTTCAACAGCAAAACCAAGACAATTTTTGGTCATGATCAATGGGCTAGATCAGTAGTAATTCACCTGCTAAAAAATACAACATAAGACAACAGTTTCCTTAGCTGACTATCCACAGTAAAAGAACAAGGATTCTGTCCACTAAAGAAATGGAGCCACCAAGGTCCGGTCAGTCATGCTCCTTGCTGAAGCCCTGTAAGGGGCTACCTGTTACATGAAACACAGGAGCTCAACCACAGCCTGTGAAGCCCCACCCTCTGCTCACTCGAATGCTTAACCAAGCCAACTGCACAATGAAGACTCTACTTCAAACACTGACTATGAGGCAATGGCAACACACATCATTCATCATTTATTCTTCGTGAAACCCACAGAACAGCACAAGCACTTCTAAGCACTGCCCCTGCCTGACCTTGGCCCCGTAAGCACCGTCCCTTGCATGCCCCCTTATCCATTGATATGTTCTAATCCTCACTTTCTAATGAATAATACATGCTAGAATCCACACAACAGGAATTGTCAGTTAAATTTATGCAAAATATGACTACACCTACTCCATTAACCAAGAAACCAACATAACTATGATTTATTGGAATTGGTGTGTATGTGTGAGTTTCTGCCAGTATCATTCCATGCATTTGTACCATGTGCACCTGCTCCTATGGGTACAGGCAAATGAGAACCCAGTGTGTAGCAGCAGGACAATGCATGCAAACAGCACCACAATGTCCCTGGTTCTTCACAGATCAGATAGATGGTCTCCTGGCCCTCGATGGCAGTGATTTGTTCCTCTACACGTGTTCCTGTAAAGGGGATTCTGGCAATGGAGGGAAGAGCTGAAGAGAAGCTTTAGCGATGATCTCGCTCCATTCTACTGGGAAAACAGGCAGATAGTGTACACTGTCATGCCACATACAGCCTATACCCTACCATTATCACATTACACCTTGCACGCCTACTGGGCTGAGCTCAAGAAAAGGCCTTGTCACTACACCTGCACCGCTCCTCCAAATCCACAAACTAGTCAGAGAAGCGCTGCAGCTATATTGAAGGCATAATTGCAATGGACAGATTGTTTTACGATTTGGTTTGACACTGCGAGATGGGCTACAGCACACTTTACCAGCAGCTGCCTGCTGAAGATGAAGGGTTTCTGCTGTGCTGGCCAGCCACAAACCCATGGAGGCCAATGGCACCTGCAGGCAGCTGATAAATGAGGCTGTCCATTCCAAGGTTGACTGGACCTCGGCTTTGACAGAACTGTCACAAAGGCTAAGCAAATGGATCACCCTCTTCAAAGACAAGAAAACTACTGAAGTGTTGTCCATCATTACAGTGATCCAATCTGCCAGTTGGGGATGAGAGGACAGGGGGGGTGGGGGGGTTTTAGAGGTTGGAACTGAATGTCCCCAGCTCCACTTCAGCCTTGTCACCATGGCAATTCAGATACACATTTGCATTGAGAAAGAGTACACTTAAGAACCCTGACCACTCATTCCTAAAGAACTCCAGTTACAAGTGCCTATGTTTCTTTCCATCTTTGCAAGGACAGCACAACCACCCAAGAGCACGTATTTCCACAAACATTTGCCAATAAACACAAACAGGGAACGCACTCTCCTGCACCATCCTCAAGATATAACAGGCCTAAAGCCTAGCATCTTGACTCTGCTCTCCGGTACATCGTGCTCCACCTTCTTGTGGAAGAGCACTCAGCAGTTTGTCCAACCCACTGTTTTTACCCCCACAATGGGGTGGGGTTTACTTGAGCTCAGCTCAAAGAGCAGAAATAAAAAGCTGAAGAGGCTGGGAGAGAACGTCCTAGGACTTGGCCCTCAGTCCCACATCCAGTCAGCAGAGAGGATGAGCACTTGCTGGACCTCATCTGTGGCACTTCTTCCTTCCCCCTCACATGCCGTATTTTTAAAATACTGACTAAACCAGGACTGTAGTTTTAAAGGCAGTTTAATGTTAAGCTCTGTTAATCCACCAAGGCAAGAACTGTCATGATGGAGCAAAGAGGTTAGCATACATTACCATACAACACTCACACTTAAATGGTTCTAGCAAAGAGGTCACATTAAAATACCACTCCCCCAAAAAAATCTGCAAAAAACAGTTTGCTGCAGGCTTGTCAATACATGAGGAGATCAGCCCCTTCTGTTCTTTCTAACAAATGACAACTCTCGTCGAAATGGTCGACATGCCAAATATAAAGTATCACCGTCAATCTTGGGCAGAATTTTTTAAATTATGTACAGTTTCATTCCAATTTCATATCAAAAAGAAAAAAGGAAAGGAAATGTCAGAGGAGTAAGTCGTGTGATGCGTTTAGCGCCGGGTCTTTAGAGACTGCCCGCGGGGCTGTGTGGGGGTGTCAGCCTATGTGTGCTACGAGACGATAAAGAGCTACAAGGCTCTGCTCTTCTAACTTCAAACGGCTCTGTCAAAGCGCTAAACTTAGCGATACAAAACATCTGCCTAGAAACAGTTTTTCATATTCAGGGATGGGTCACAAAGACATACAAATTCAGTGCCCAGTTCACCACTTGCTTAGAAGGTAGGTTTATGCCAAACTCCCTCCCTCCTCCCATGACCAGCTGGAGGCAACAATCCTATTGCAGCGTTAACAGAAGTGTACCCGCATTTGACAGGCTGAAATCATGCCGAAACCATGAGCATCACCAAGCAGGTCACAGGCCTTCTATCAAGGCATAATGTCCAGAGGATAAACTAGGCAGTGACTTCTGTATAAAATGCAGCAACCAGCACGGTAACAGGTGTTAGCAGGCATGGCAACGTACCTGCTTGTCAGTAGAGACCCTACATAAAGAAGCACAAGGCAGCACGGCTTGGCGAGTTGTTACCCTGCAAAACACAAGAGACAGCCATGCGTGACTTCTTCCACCCAGTCTCAGACAGCCAGCTGGTCCTGTCGCATCTCAGCTCTCCAAGACAACATCTCTTCCTCACACAGCACTAGGCAGCTACTTCTCCGTCCTTTTATTGTGTAGCAATCTCACGAACAGGAACAAAAGCAGAACCGCAGGGTCCAAATGTGGCTACCAAGAAACTGCTAATGTGACGTCCAACACCAAGATACTTCAACTGTTGCCAAATGAAATAAAGCCACTAGCAAATTACCTTTATCTAGGCTGAATTTGCCTTCCTTTATTCATCGTAAAAAAAAGCAGCCATTACCATTCTTTTCTGTGAAGTGACTGCACACTTAATCATAGAAACGTGCTCGTGATTAAAAGCGCTCCAGATTTGTATTACCGAAACTCATACATTTCCAGTAGGAAGCTAAAAACGTCAATCCTCGCAAAACACTGATGATTCAACCGAAGCAATGTAAAAACTCTAGACCATTTAGAATCTAGAGCAGCACAGGTGCAGCCGGGCCTGGCCCAGTCCCACAGCAGCACCACACCTGAGACCCACTTCACAGACCTGTAGAGCCAAATCAGAAGAAGAAGGAAAAAAAAAAAAAAAAATGGGGAGGGGGAAAAACTGTTTAGAAGTAAGGCAAAACTAAAATCAATTTTAGTTTTCCTAAAAAAAATTTTGTAATTGAAATCTGGACTTCAACAGAAGCAGCAGAAAATGCACTTAAGTGAATATATGTGCGGGGTTAAAAAAAATTAAAATCAAAGCTACAGTAAGAGTATGACAGCACGGGCAAGAATTCGCAACGCATCCTAACACTCGCATGTGGAAGAAAGGCAATCATGTCCGGCATCACCTATGAAGATATCCACCCACCCACACACACACACACACACACACACACACACACACACACGACAATTTACTTCATTTTCTTGAGATTTACCACTGAAAACCAGGAACAAGTGTATACAGATGGGATGTCAGAGCATCAACTAAACACGACATCACGCAGCTCAGCATGTAGGGTGGGGGGGTGGATGGTTGCATTTGGTGGGTGTTACTGACAGATACCAACACTTACACAGATCTCATTAGCATACTTTGAGGTGATATATCCAAAGGAGTTTAAATCCTATTGGTCAGCCACTGGTCCCATCTCCATAGCAAAGCAAAACAACCTGGCTTGTGAAAGACATGCCTCTCTCACATTGTTTCTATTCATCTACATCACGCCAAAGCTGTTATACTATACATAGAGATGTACGAAAAAGAAAAACTAAACAGAAATCACATACAAAAATATGGCTGCCATCCATTGTTTAGATGGTTTCAATAAGTTCCACGTTACCTGCTAAATAAGAACGTAAACTTCTGTTGTTTCTAATGCAGGCATGACATGATGTCACGTATAGTGTAAATGTTTGAGCTGGAAAGGAAAACTTCAGCAAACATGTAAAGGCACAAGCCTCTGCATAGTCCAGCAGCATTCTGAGTAAAGCTAAAGGCTTCAGGTCAGCTGTGTCAGGTTCGGAGCTCAGGAAGGTATGGGGAAACACCTGATAGAAGGCTGGTAATAACATGAACTGAGAAAGAACCCAAACACATCCCCTCCCCAGTCAGGCCCAAACACATCCCCTCCCCAGTCAGGCCCACCGGTTCTGGAGCAGAAGAACAGAAAGACACCCAGGAGAGCATCTGTGCATTTCCAGAGGCACCTGCAAGTTTCATGTGAATCAGGCAGTTAATTTTAGCTGCGTGGAGTCTATGGGGATCTGACACACCAGCTATTGGCACAGTCATTTTTACAATGATAACGTGCATTAGAAAGCCTTTAACTGCCTGCTAATGGGACAAAGCTGACCACATATTACCATCAGTCAATGGCTTCTTATAAAAAGTGCAGCCGGCCAAATGTTTTCACAAACGGGGTTGCAGCAATTCAGTCACGTTTAAACAAATTTGCATTTCAATTTTAATCACGCAGCAAAGGGTAGACTAAATGCAACATACCTTGTAAAGTTCAGCTGATGGCAGAAATTAACATGGAACATTAATAAACGATAACATAACCGTGCGAGTTTCGTTTAGCTCAGCAGTAAACACATGACTCAAGTGTTGAAGGTCGGCATAAATTAGGAAAACCTAAAACAGATTTGGCATGAAATTAACAGTAATTAGGAGAAAATTGATTATGCTGGATACGTTTTCCTCGTTAGCGAAATTCTATTTATCTTCCTCTGACAAGCAGTGACAGTATTCATATGAGATACTGTGGGAGAAGTTGGACACTAAGATTGCTGCATTGTTCAACCCTGTAATGGCTCATAATAACAGAACAAGCATAGTTTTGTCCCACTCTTTTGCTTGTGACAATGCAATGGATTAAAAACTGCATTTTAAGTGGATGCCTCTCCCCACTAATGTTGACAGCTAATTGGGTTGGAACATCTTCAATTAAAAGCGGCTCTAGCACATTTGAAAAAGTGAGGCTGGTAAGGCATATTTTTTTAAGAGTTGGTGGAAGGAACTCGTTAGCGAGTGTAGCCTGAGGACATGCCGGCCATCGCCACCCAGCCTGTACTTCCCCTCAGGGGACACCAGTTAAAGATGAAAATCAAAACAAACTTCCCATGTGTGTTGCCAGAGACACTGATTATCTGCCTCTTCTAATCCACTTTGCCTCTCCTTTCCATATGAAACCACAGCACTCCTGCCTGGCAGGCATCACCGCCCCGCCTCGCTTTATTGCAGCTACACAACTTTCCTTGTTGCACCTGCCATTTAGCCCAAAATTCAGACTGATGGACCATGGTTGTTATGGACCTCAAGGTCACTCAGCCTGCAACAAGCTGGTTTACATGGAGTTCCGCATCAGTAACAGCATTAGCATTGTCCTGGTACTCTGATATATTGAGACCATATGGCTCTTGGACCCCGTCCTGGTGGAAGACAGCTGAATCAGACCCAACAGGACAAATGTGCTGCCTGGCCCTAGCAAGGGGGAAATCAGAGGCAGGTAGGAACTAGGATCCCTCACACCTTGGAGTCAATGAATAAAACAACAGAAGGGAAAAGTACAATGAGACTGCTGGATCCATGGCTAAACATCTAAAGCCATCGCTCTTCATTCTTAATCTGGCCCCCACCACACACACTCCCTCTAGCCAAGTTCTTCGTTGGTGGGTTTAGCTCCCAAATCATCTCACTCAGCATGAGGCTGCTGCTCTGATCGACACCCCGTCTTTCACGCTCCATCGGCAAGAATAGATGGGCACAATTACCACCACGCAACCTTGGGATCTGCAAAAAACCTGAAACCAACCAGCCAGAACAAAGAGTAAAATATAGTTGGGGAGATGGATGGGTGGGGGAGGGGCAACACCTTATCCTCACCAAGCGAATGCGTGTGCACGGACACAACACACACCATCCTGCCTGCGGCGTTTCACTAAAAAGGATAATAAAGCACAGTCTGCCATTAGGGCTGTCCACCCACTGTTGGCCTGTTCCTCCCTTTAGACCACATGCCACGAGCTTCGTGCCAGTTTGACAGCGGGCACCATACTGTGCCCTGCTCATCTCCACCCACACTTCCATGCTGCCACTTTCCAGTAGCCCATCTCTTTAGCCATTATCTGTACATACTCAATCTGCCACTAAACCAAACCATCAACGGAAGCAACAACAGATTTTTTTTTTTGATTTGTGAAAAGCACATTAACTGATGAATGCTAATCAGCTACAGGACAGGGAGTGGGTTACAATAAGCAGCCTCGAAACCTTTCTGTACGATACCATCCCATTTCAGGGGGACAACATAAATGTGCAATTTAGATTTAGATAAGATTTCGCTCTCTTTCTCATACACATGTCAAGAGCCCCAAAAACAGTTTCTGCTTACAGCTAACAGGGAATGTTCCCGAAAGCCCACCAATATGATGAAACCTAGCTAGGCAACTGTAGTGTGCAGCCGTTTCCTTATAATCCCACACAGTACTGCTGTGGTATTCTGTAGAGTGGAAAAAACAAGATTATACCAAACCAAAAGATACTACTCGTACTAGCCTACATGACGTTCAGCAAGGACATGAGAACATCTATGCTTTCACTTGCGGGCAATGAACGGGCCTTTAAAAATAATGATTTAAATTCATAACGTCTGAAATACAAGTTTCAGATATGCTGTTTTAACCATGCATTTAAGGTGCTCATTTCTCAGCCAATAAGCTGAACCAACTGACTGAAAGCGAGGTGGGGGGGGGGGCACAATCCAAGGTATCAGACGTGACTGACATCTAAAATGAGAAACATCTGGCCAAGAGAAGACCAGCCTGAAATGCAAGTGGACAAAACACCAAAAAAACCATTCAGGCAATGAAATAATCAACACGTCAGATGAGGATTTTGGTTGCATGTACTGCATGTGAAGTTAATACTGGAGAAAGTAAGAGTAGAATGTGCTGTAGTCCTTCACTGTCAAAGACTATGTGTAAAACACTCTCCAACTGAGTGAGCGCTGAGAGAATCTGAAAAGCAGACTACATCACCCTTGATGATCGGATTTTCTTTTCACCGCCATTCTCAAAACAGTCACATACGCGCGTGCGTGCGTTCTGTCTTTCTTCATCCCCAGCTTTCCCGTCTGTCATGCCTCGACCATCAGTCACAGCCAGGATAGTAACAGTGTGGGAAGTGGCCATATTAAAGTAGGAATCCCTCCCACTAAGCAACAGATGGAGTCGGCGGGTCGGGTAAGGCAAGGTTCAATCTCCATGACAAACCAAACAGCTCCTCCTTTCATTAGCAGTTCTGAGGCTATGGGTAGCTATTTGCCACACCATAAAGAACCAAAAAAATATCTTATACCACCGAAGAGTTTTGTCTATTTTCAGAGGGAGTGGTATTGGGGCACGATACTTTTTGAGTACTGTAAACAACTTACCCAAATTTTGCTGTGCTTTCAACAGGTTGAGACGAGTGTTTCCTGCATAGCAAAAAATGAGCAAAGTCAGTCAAACTTTGTGACCCAGTGGTCACTTCTTCCTGACATAATTTGTCTGTCCATCCTTTCACACTGGAAGTGTACCATAATTTTGCTTGCTGTGAACCTTTCCAGCAGAATTATATATGAGCTCGGTTACCTCTTAAAGGTTTACCATTATTTCTGTGACACAGGCTCACTGAATTCAATTACAGAACACTTCTTCAAAATGGCCACTAAACAATCCACAATGTCACAAGGCAAACAGATGCAGCACACTTTTATATGTGACCTAGATAGTTTCCATTGAAAATCCAAAACTTTCTTTACAAACTACAATGCAATACTGCTTATTCTGAGGCTGGTAATGGCTAGCAAAGAACCCAAAGCCTATTTCTACCTCTCTTTTTTTGACAAAAGTACATTTTAAAATCTGTCACCATCAGACTGCCAGGTTATTTTGCTTTTGGGGTGTAAATGGAACCTAGAGAGAAAGACTAATACGTACTGTAGCGCATATTATAGTCTGTATGCTGACTTTACTTGGCAGTGTGCCATATCAGCTTTTCAGAACAACACTTAGGGTACACTATATAAGATGACTCCAGGGCGGGGCTCACCATTACTGTCTGCGTGTGTGTGCGCGCGCGCATATGTGTGCATGCATGGCTACCCTAGTCCCCAGACATGCGCAAACGTGTCAGCATGAGCACACATGTCCGCTGAGCACCTTGGTGGCAGCTGAGAAACATGGCGGCTCGGTGACTTTGACAAATGTCCAGCAGCAGTGCAGACGAGACCCCAGAGAGCTAAACAATGTGACGGTAGCCTGTGTCCTAGACAAGGGCAGCCACATCGCCTCTGTGTGTGGGGGGGGTTGGGTGAAAGAGTTATGGGAACCAAGTTAGTGGTGGGTAAGAGGGTATTTAAAAGCTAATTTCCAGGGGACTTAACCAAACAAAATGGAAGAGGAAAACAAATGCAACAAACTAGAGAACAGAAGACAGATGTGTGTCCTACAGTTGTTCCTTTAATTACCCTGCAGTATATCCCACCTCACAAGCAAGCAGGAAGAGCATAAATTAATTTGCTGTGACTCCGAGGTCGGTTCCTCGAGCCTCAGCTTGCAGCCAGCTGCCACTCGGACACCATCCATCACGCACCGTTAGCATTCTGCTCACTACTTGCACTAATTACTCCAGCCAGTGAAGTACACTCCTGCACAGGGCAGGGAAACAAGAGAGGTGAGGGAGCAGTCTGATTACGACACACTTGAAAAGGACACACAGGTATTACAGACCTGAATGAGCTAAAAGAACCCTCAGAACTAGCCGTCTTGGACATTCCTGTCCTCATACAAACTGTGCAAGTAGGTGTGAAAAAGACAGCAAGCACCCAATCGGGTGCTGTTTGGAGGTCTATCGCATGAGGACAGAGGCAGGTGATTAAGTGCTGGAATGGCGGGAAGCCATCGTTTAGAAGCAGTTTAGTTCACACTCTACAGCTCTTTTGGACAGTATCAAGCAAGCCCATTATGGAACTCACCATGCATTAAATTTCTATATTAATCAAAGCCTGAATGTGGAAAAATTCATTTCATGCATTCAGCAAGAGTTTCAAAAATGCATGACCAGACACTTTATTCACAGACAATAACATGGGAAATTACCTTCATTAAGCAAAAAGGAGGTCACCAAACATGAATCGCGTTCATCGGATGATCAAGCAAGCCAGTTCCAGCAGGACTTCCAGTTATACATAAAAAATAAATAAATAAATGTATTTGCTGTGGACTCACCATGAAGCCTAATGAGTGGCTGCCACAGCCCCAGCTAGCCTGTCACAGCAGGCCACGCATCACGGGCCCCTACCAGGGGGAAGTAATCAATGGCATCAATGGAAGGCATCGCTTTATCAGCTGGGGCCCTTTGCTCCATACTCTGATCAGTTGGTATCCAGGGACAATCTAATCCAGTTAGGTAATTACCTAACAGGGACAGACAGATACAATCACAGCCCTGCAGGAAGGCTGAAGCCAGCTTAGGTACCAGTTTACTTGCACCCCCACACCATATGGATGCTGAAGAGTTCCGGGGCAGGTGTCAGCGGAGGAGAGAGAGAGAGAGAGAGAGAGAGAGACACAGACAGAGAGAGAGAGA